>CABFOS010022480.1:0-10575 GCA_900660315.1 Diretmoides pauciradiatus | reverse complement strand
GGGGGGGGGGGGTAATTAAATTATGAATCTGTAAGCTTCATTCCAATATCCATATTGGAGCATATTTAGTTCAATATTGCTCAAGTAAAAGAATCCAGAGGATAAAGACCAACTAAAAGTTTTCAAGTTTCAAACTCCTCCTAGCAATTATGTGCATTATTCACAAGAGCAGCTCTGTTAGAAAGATCTATTCAGACTAAATTAACTATTTTGCAAATGACTAAACACTGGACAGGCAAAAAATAATGTGAAATGAAAGCAAATCTGCTATAGCATCAAGTCTGTTTTGTGAGTTGATGTGACAAGTCAGATTTCAATGCAATTAAAATGAGCCTACTGATGGGAGAGGTGGATAAGAAATATGAAGAAAAATACTCAGAATAAAATGAATGTTGCCAAGCAGGCATATTCATTTAGCTTAAATTATCTTAAAATAGTAGTCTGATTTTAATTACTCTCACACAATTAATCATGGCTATATTACAATATGTGTTTTTTTGCATGTCTGTATTCTGGTGTTTGACTTCTTACGAACCTTGACAAAGCCTTACTGCAGAACCTTGGATGGTGTCGCTAGGGCTTTATGATTGGAAATTTTTCAGTACCACAAACAGTTCTGATCCCTCAAATTCAATAGCGGTTCTACAATGATCTTTTCACTTCCTTAAATTCAATCACAAAACTCAGTATAGGTTTCAGTGTATTGATCTTTGATACTGAGCCTTATTTAGATTAGTTAGTATTAGTTAGTAAAATATTGTGTTCTGCTGCTGCACCTCGTCAGTCAGAGAGGGTCCATAGGTGTTGTAGAAGATCAGACTCTTAATACTCAAACACGTCTTTAGAAGTCAGCTAAGGCCCTGTTTACACGACAACGGGGTTTCAAAAACAGAAAAGTTTTATCTTTGCAGTTTCAAAAACCTCCATGTTCACACGATAACGATGTGATAACGATCTGCATGCACACGGATCGGCACAAACGATGAACGCTGAAAACGCATGCCGGGCCACTGAACCCCCCGCCTCCCTCCACACCTCCCTCCGTAGAGGAGAGTTGGGGAGAGACGGACCAGGGCGAGGCTGCGTGCACCGCGCTGATTCCGAATGGTGAACCGGCCCCGGTGCACCGGACGTCAGCACCGACCCCCCTGAGGCCCCGAGTTGAACGAGCTCAGCAGCCCTTGGAGCTCACTCTTTTATTGGCATCGCTGCAGCCCCTCGCTGAGGTGGGGGACGACAACGCCGCTGCCTCAGGCAGGAGAAGGGACCGTCGGCAGGGGGAGATAGGCAACAGAGTCGTGCACCGCGGGGCGGAGGCGGCGCCACGTGGGGTCGTGTTGTCGGCGTTTTCACAAGAATTGCATTTTCACCTGTTTACACGAGGCGGTAAGGGTGGCGTTTAAAAAAAAAATCCACTCGGACCCGTTTTCAAAAACTTGCCGTTTTCCGCAAAAAAACTTTGCTGTTTTAAGTAGTGAACGTTGTCATGTAAACAGCCCCTAACAAAAGGCAATTCATAGTCAAATGACTTAAGTCAGAGTAGGACTACTGGTCAAAACACTAGCCATTTTACATGGCAACCTTGCAGTGTGGAAGTAATGGCTTGGAACTATATTTCAGTGACTGCATGTGTACTGTGGCCTTACACAAGACTGCTCTTGATGGAGTTTGGAATCTGGCTTGTTTGCATCATGACAGAATCAATCAAACCCTCTTTCCTACATGTCCCATCAGGTGCCAAAGCAGCTCCCGACAGAAACTGTACAAGCCTACTAATGAGGGGGGATTCATTCCCACCAAACAACATCTACATAGTCTACAGTTTATGTGCACCCAAGATAGGACCGCCTGAAACGTCGCCAGTGACATTTATTTCCTTGCTGGGTGCGAACAGAGCTTTCTCCGATAAACACGTGGGTGGGACTGATTGAACAGTTGTCAGATGCTCAACAGTTAATATACCACCCAACACTACTGGCTTGAAAATGCCAAAAAGCAAAGCCAATCTTATAATGGATGAATACAACAGGAGAAGTATTAGTACAGACATACAAACCTATTTGAACTGTATTGTTTTTCTGGGGGGGGGGGCTCTACTTGGATGTATTACTATTAGCATATATAATATGACTACCATGTCGATAAGCTTTACAAATCCAGGAAGTAAAAAAATCCCTCAGGAAAAAAAAACAGTATAAAATTACTTTACACCCCCAATTAAAACTAATCTAGTTTCAATAGTACTCATGATGCACTTGGCAGGTGAATTCAAAGTAGAAATCAGTGATTGCGTGTGAAGCAGGGAAATCATTCTTGAGGCAGCAACTAAAAACATACCCCCTAAACAGTGAAAAGAGGGTATAAATACTGTAGGGCTGCTTGTCACTCTAAACCTGGATTACAGCCGGCTAAGCCCTGAGAGAGCTTACTCCAAAGTTAGCCACATAGCCAGTGGGCAACAGCGAGCTTAGCATGGGCGTGTGGGAGTAAGGGGGGTATAGACAAAGGCTTTCCACTACACTGATCATGGGGTAGAAAAGAAAAGGTTTGGCCAGCACAACAGAAAAGCTGTTGGGGTGTCAGGAGTGCTGGAATCAACAGTTGGTTTGGTCCAGGTCTCCCCCTCAATGCCAGGCATTCTGGGTAGGATTACGTGATGTCATGCTCTTCGGACATGCCGTTAGTGACACACACTCCCAGAGTTCATCTAGGTCTAACTCTTCGTAGCTGATCCTATTGAAACCAGTCATTATCCAAACGCATTTAACTGTTTTGGTCTCCAAACACAGTCGGAGGTGGGTGGGTTACCAAGCTGTCCATGCAGGACTTTAAAGCTGGTGTTGGATAACTTAACCATTTTTTGATGGAGCAACCTGCAGTGAGACAGTTATACTGTAACAAGACCAAGCAGTTTATTCTTGGACAGATTAGATTAACAAAATAGTCACATCAAGTGATGACGGGTTATTCTCAGTGGTGAAGCCATGATTGCAGGAAAAAAAAGGTCAGCTGGGTTACATAAGAGGATATAAATACTGCCACTATCAGGCTTGTTTGTTTTCTCCTGAGCTTGGCAGACAACCTTATCATGGCCCAAGTAAAACAATCCGTGTACAAAACACTGTCGCAGCCATCAGGGTCCACAGTCAAAGTCAAATTCCCAAGAGGCACTGGCTGCACATACATATTTGAATAGTCCCAGCCACCCACACCTTCCACATCTGAATGATTTTGCTCCTGTAAACTACAGTTGGACATATTACAGAGCCCTTCCTGTACCAAACAGTCCATGGGAAAAACACATAGGTTTAAATGTGGAGCTGGTGCAATGCCAGTGTCCTGATTTGCGGAGCCAACACCAATTACTAATCTTTTGATATCAGCCTAAAATATGTTTCATGAGTCCAAAGGCCTTGTTGTGCATTTGTTTAGCCTTTGAATTAATTTCTGGCCAAGATGTTTAGCAGTAGAAACATAAAAAATTACTTAATTACTTTGATAAATACACTTGAGTGTAATGAATGTGATTTTTCACAGGCAGTTGATGGATTAAAATGCAATAAACTGCTTGGTGGCTAAAAATATGATACAAGCAGTTCATGTTTTGCTTTACAGGAGTGGAGTATTGGAGTAAGCTAATTGCCAATTTCACATTTAGAGTTAACATGTGCCAATCAAAGCATCCTTACTTGTACACCTCATTAAGAGCTCGCTCTGGAGAATGGTGTGACTGCAAATTGTAATCAGATCCTACACTATGCCACTACATTATGTTGGACAGTCTACCACCCATGTAATCCAGAGGTTCCTTGTAAAAAGGGTAACAGGTCAAAGCCACTTCTGAATGAGGAGGACCTGCCTGCACTTATCCATAAAGCGCAATAGACCACCACTCCCATTTGGTACAAGTATACACTCAAATCTCCCAGCATTGTCACAGTATACAACAAATACCTACTATCTAGAAACATCTCATATCTACAACTCCATTAGAACCATACTGTACACCTTAGAGGTAGAATAAACAGGGAAACAAATCTCAGTTCAATGTTACAAAAAACCAAGCCAGACTAATGTATTACAATCTGTCATTACAAATCAAGTTCTTCCTAACCATCAGGCTAGGAACTTATTCCAAGTGTTTTACAAAAAGTGTGTGTGTGGTGTGTGTGTGTGTGTGTGTGTGTGTGTGTGTGTGTATGTGTGTGTATGTGTGTGTGTGTGTGTGTGTGCGTGCGTGCGTACACACAACAGACAGGTGAAGGTGTGAAGGATTCTCGGAAAGGCTTATGCGCCAACCATGTGAGCTCCATGGCCAACTTCCTGAAGGTGAGTCTACCCTGCTGACGTTTCAGGCTCCATCTGGTCCTCATTAGACTCGGTGTTGTCTATTCACTATAGTTTTCCTAACTGCAGCCCCAGTCAGATAATACAAGTCGTGAACCCCTATTGTATTCTGCATGAGCTTCCCTTCCACCAGTCTCTTAAAACACGACTTAACTGCCCTTTATCAACTGGCCTCTAGTAAGCAAGCTAGCTAGGTTAACATAACTATGAATGGAGGCTTTTCAAGAGAGACGGGTAAATGTCATGACTGAGAATAAAAGGTGTTACCGGTATTTGCCATGTCACCAGATCAGTTTAAAAATCAATATAATTTACTTGAAACTAGTAGAAAAGTGACAGTCATGCTGCATCCTGACGACAATGCTGCTGCACAACTGAAAGAATATGTCCAATAGAAAACACTTTCTGAAGTTTCAGTTTCTGTTATCCTATCCTATCTTCCTTATCGTTTGGAACCAAAATCATGATGGTTGATACTGGCAACAAAACATTAAAAGTTTGGTATCCTGAAACATTATGGCCAGCCAGTGAGTTATCACCATAGACCTGTGGTACATTTTCAAAGTTAAACACAATCCAAATGTACTATTTTGCTGGTATGCTGTCTTTGATTAGTCAGAGCTCATATTAAGCAGCCCACACATGTTGCTCATCTATACGCTAAGGCTCCGTATAACCAATATATTAAGTAGATTCAATAGTGAGTTTTACTTGTCATAGGAGGTGCATATACTTCAAATGGCGTATCGGACTGAAACACTTCAATTACCCATAGATATTTCACATCCTCTTACTGTATGTCATCCTCATTACCCGTTTGAACGTTTATCCTTGAAGCGTCCCTTAAAATAACAATAGCCCGTTTTTAGATCCATCCCATTCTGTCAGTGCAGCTGCAACTGATTTGCCCTGAAATATCTGTGATTGCAGGGAGCTCATGTTACCATAAACGCTCGGTCAGAGGACGACGTGGAACCAGAGGCCGTCTTGGCTAAAGTGGCCAAAGCGTCCGGGGCCAACTTTCACTTTCACAGAGAAACGCAGGAATACAGAGACGTACCCAGAGGACCTGTGGTGAGAATAAACACACACACGCAACAGAAATTACAGTTTGGATCATTGAGCATATGTGTTGCAATTTCACAAACAAATGATAAGAACAATAACAACTGATGCTGTCATGACAGGGTTCTGTATACCGTAAGACCAACGCTGTGGAGGAGATTCAGAGAACCAACAAGGACGACTTCTGGGCCCAAGCTCAGGTTTCATTACATATCAATTACACACATGATGCATGTGACCACTGGCCATATCATCGTCTGATTCTGGGCATTATCCCTCATATCGGTTTCTATATCAAGTAATCCACCTCTCTTCCTCAGAGGGATGAGGAGGTACGTCGACAGGAGGACAGCAAGAGAGCACAGCGAGAGAGGCAGACGGTGGAGAGGGAGAGGAAAGAGATAGATGAAAAGCAGACGGCGGAGAGAGAGAAGAGAGCAAAGGAGAGATCTGTTCAGATTGACCAGAACAAGTAAGTCTCGGACACACACACACGCGTGCGCGCACACACACACACACACACACACAATGCAGGCTGCTGTCATGCCTCTGTGTTTCTACGTGACAGGAGTTACCAGAAGCAACAAGAGACAGAGGACAGAGTGAAGGAGCAACAGCGATGCGTGAGCTGATACAGAAACACAACACCACCTTTCAGGGCTGTTTACTACAGAAACATCTACAGGAAGCATTGTGTATCTTTCATTGTGTATCTTTCATTGTGCATCTTTTTTTTGTAGGAACAGCAGGAAAAGGAGCCCAAGAAGACAGGAATTAACTCTGCTGCGTCTGTGCAGCAAGCTAATGTAAGTATGGAAAAATATACAGCAAGTTTATGCTAATCTATGTAAATGATGCGTTACTTGAATCGGGCTCTTGCTGGAATTCACAGGAGGCAAAGTCGTTGATTTCTCAGAGATCATTCAACCCAAGAAACGTATTCGAGCAGAGAGAGCAGAGCTCTGATCAGAACAATGGATGGTCTCCTGCTACAACCAGACCTGGTAAAGCGCAGAAACTGCACGTAAACATGTGGTACGTTAGCTTGCATGAGATGGAATTGATTATGTACAGCTCCTGTTTTCATCTTGTCTCTCAGGGAAATTGCAGAGCCCGTTTCTATCCCAGAAACCCAGCGAGAGCGAAACCCCGAAGCAGCCACAGTATCCACGACCTGCAGCTCCTCTGGTCCCAGAGACTCCCGCCCTTCCTTTGGTCTCTATATCCCCCATCAGACCTGCTTCACCCGTTAGACCTGCCTCACCCGTTAGACCTGCCTCACCCATTAGACCTGCCTCACCCGTTAGACCTGCCTCACCCGTTAGACCTGCCTCACCCGTTAGGCCTGACTCTCCTGTTGCAGCTGTTTTCCCTGTAGCACCAGAGACACCAGCCTCACTTATCCAGCCAGCAGGTCAGACACACAAAAGGACAGAACCTCATCCTCACCACACAAATTCCATATTAATACACAAGTGGAATATATTTCAAAGGGAAGTCATAATGCTAACTAAACATTCAGTATATCTCTCCGTCTTCCCTACACACAGATGCTGCATACACAGAAGAGGAATATTGGTCAGATGACTTTGATGACGATGATGCAGACGAAGCTACACTGGGTACAATGCACTCTACTAGCCAATAGCAGGGGAAACCTACCCTAAACTAAAAAACTTTAACCTTGTTTGAAAACAACTATTCTTGCATTCCTGGGCGCATTTTGTTGTTTGGTGGTATTTTTCTTATTCTGTGGATAATTATCCTCTCAAACATGATTTTTTTTTTAAATCCCAAATAAGGGATTCTGGATCCCAGCCCCTTTGTGTCTAATGTGAAAATGAATAGGGCTGTAAAATAATTGCTAATATTGATATCTGCTTTCAAGTGTTCCTCCCATTATCCATTTCTAGGCCTATTTAGCTCAGCATTACAACATTTGTCCCTTTGTGACCATAGGATACTTTAATATCAGCTTGGCAACTTATTTAAAAAAATCAAAAACAGTAATGTGTTAAAGGGATAACATGGTGGTCCCCCATCCACCAACCAGCGTGGACAGGGGAGTGCTTATCCTCCCCGTGACGCACTATGTGGAGAAGATTCTCAACCAGTTGAAAGTAGGATGATAAATTTAACACGCCTACTTCTCCAAAACTAAAGAACAGACAGATTTAATACTTTCATCGTGTTTCTTCAATGCCCTCTTGTGCAAATAGCATATAAAAACCTGTGTGACAAACAACCATGTTATCCCTTTAAGACTTTATACTTTCTGTAATGAAGACGTTGGCGACCCCAAGTGGCAGCAAGAGGAAACTGTTTGTATTTGTGAGGACTTCACTACCCTTAGCTTCCTGTAGCGATAGCCGAGGCTCTAGCTAGCTCACTGCTGTGTCCTTTCCGCTTGTAACTTTCGATTCGTCACTTCCTGTGTGTAACGGTATGGTACGCTCACCCCCCCCAAACTCACTTCTCACACCCCTTGGGTTAATCCGGGTCATGGCACCAATGTAACCAGTATGGTAACAACCCAAAGGGGCGGAGGTCGGATTTGAACCCCAGGCTCCTGCACCGAAAAACATTGCGACAATCGCAGCGTCAAGAAAACCGTCTCGCTTGGCGGAGCTGTTACCGGAGTTTTATCTCTGAGGAGTGAGTTTCACCTGATCAACTCAGTACCACTGCCACACTGGCCTTACGAGGACTCACGAGGATCTACTCCTTTACATGTGCTCAGAGAAAACTTTCCTGCTATAGTGTACCTACCCAACTCCAAAACTTCACTCATTCATTCTTTGGGTGAATGGAGCGAATCTACAGCATCTCAATGAAGGGGGATGGGCCAGTCTTCTCTGTCGCAGCCTTAGTGCATTAACTACACTGATAAGGGCCTTGTATTTTTACATGAGAAAGTTAAATAATGCAGCTTTGAAATGTGTATCAATAATTTCTACTTTCATTATTTCACCCAATTTAAGAATAGGCTGTGATGTCATGTTGAGATATGTCCAGCACAGATAAGTGGAGTTTGCTCAGCTAGCTAAAACGTCACTGGTAAACATCAGGTTTTGGTGTCAGTCCCTCAGAATTAAAGAGCAAGGGCTTCTTTCTAGACCGACGTTCAACAATCACATGGCGAGAACTCCATTGTAGAAGAGGGAGAGACACCAACCGTAGCCTCAATTGTCCATAATGCAATGCAGCCATGTGATTGTTGTGTTTTGAGTAAGGGGCGTGCCCACAGACACAGATCACAGACACGCCCCAGGACCCACTTGGCTAGCCAGCTTTATCTATATACCCAGCTTTGATCGAAAAGTTCACGCCTGTTCACTGGGGTTGTCAAAATGCATTCTGGGGCACCACTAACTTAAGTAGACGTAGACAAGGCAGGTTGAGGGAAAGTGGGCACACCAAAAAAAGTTCGTTACAAAACTTCATCACAAAATAACTGGAATGCATTAAACATGAGACGGATGAACAGTGGAAGAGTATCCAAGGTGGAATTACAATAAATATATACATTTTACTGTTTAGCATCAATACTGAGCCACTTTACTGATGTCAATCATTCACCCTAAACTACAGAAGAATCTCCTGGTCAAGAAGAGATATACGAGACACCACCATACGGGACAGAGGAGGATCTGTATGAGGACGTCTACCCGCAGATCCCCACGGTGAGTCAACTGTATTGTCTAATGGCAGTTTCTGTTTCGGTAGTCCAGAGTACTGTGGTATTCTCCACCATCTCTAAACCTGAACTCAAATCTATCAGAGGCAGGACTTTGATTAAAGAAGGGAAGAGAAGGAAGAAATAGTCATCACATGATGAGCCTGCATGTTTTGTCTTGAATTCTCAGATCGGTGTGATTGTTTCCACTGTTTTAGGTGGAAGAGCATGGGGCAGAAACCACTGAACAGGGCATCTGTGCCAGAGCTCTATACGACTACCAGGCTGGTAAGTGCTATCGACACACTGGCCCTGACTCGAAGGTGACATAAAGCCGTGGTTCTCAAACCTTTTTGCTGCCAAGGCCCAGGACAGGGCCTTGAAGGACACCCCTACATGCAATAGAGACTTTTGCCCACCCTTTTTTGCTTTTTTTTGCTTGTAGTAGTAAAGCAAATCGCATCTTTGGATAGGTTTGACCATTTTTTCAAAATTAAAATTACTATAATATAATACCGGTATTACAGAAAATGATCACTAGAGTGCTAGAGTGTTGACCATTTCTCCAAAAACAAAAACATTATTTGAAAAAATAAAACAGAAAAAGAAGTTACCATTGCTAAAAAAAAATCGGAAAATAAGCACTCATTCAGTCATTGGACATTTGCTCTTTATTACTATACTACTATATTTTTAAAGAAACATTCCCAGCCATCTGAACAAGGCCCCCTGGCAGCTCACTGGGGCCCCCTAGTGGGCCACAGCCCCCATGTTAAGAACCACTGACAGAAAGCATCCAACTCTAATTGCTCTGTGATTGATGTTGATATTGCTCTTCTCATTCATCTACTCTCCTCCACAGGGGATGACACTGAGATCACCTTTGACCCTGATGACATCATCACTGGGATCGAGATGGTGGATGAGGGCTGGTGGAGAGGTTTTGGGCCCGACGGACACTACGGCATGTTCCCGGCCAATTATGTTGAACTTCTCTAGCTGGCGCCTATTGCTGCTCTGTTATGTTAACCACAAAATATTGGAGGTCTAATTTGCAGGATACATTTTAGAAAATGTAGTAGATAGTCTACACCTATGATGATGGGAAGCTGATGAAGTCTGTTATTCATATAAATGTGTCTTTGCCTTATTAAGGGTTTGGTAACGGTTCTTTCTGTAAACTTTGAGGTTTATTGTTTTACATAACATCACTTTTTAATGGGTTATAGGGAGCTGAAGCAGAAGTTAACCAAGACCACCCATTGGTCTAGTAGCGGCCAGTGTGGTTTTCCATAAGACAAGGGGGGGACACGTCTTATATCTTTTTGATGATATATGGAGGGAACCCTGTGTGAACACGTGAAGAACATGCCAACTCCACACAGAGGCCCCTACCCAGATAACCCACCTGACCCACCCCTACCCAGATAACCCACCTGACCTACCCCTACCGAGATAACCCACCTGACCCACCCATACCCAGATAA
>CABFOS010022479.1:0-13476 GCA_900660315.1 Diretmoides pauciradiatus | reverse complement strand
ACCCACACACAGCGAGAGAGACACACACACACACACACACACACACACACACACAGATTTTACAAACATTTGATAGTGAATGGGAATGAATCTTCAAACCAGGACTCCACAATATATTTTTCACATTTGTATTGCCCTTTCTAATGTAACACTTTATAGTCTAATATTAATATTCAACTATTTATCAGGTGACAAAAATGTGATGTTCAATAAAGCGCCATTTGCTGCATCTCTACAGACTGTCTAGCCCTCAGTCACCGTGTTCCCCCCCACAACCAAGATTAACCCTGACATAAAATACCTTTAGACTACTTTTCACACTATTGTGAGTATCACCTGAAACACAGTGCACATCTTAGTGACATTATATTTACTTGATAGTAAGTTGAGCATCAGCATTGGACTATCCAAACAAACTGTGACCGTTATTTTTGTGACAATATCAAACAAATGTGGTTTTGTTGAAGCACATCATGAGTAGCTAATTATCTCTCCACTGAGATCACTAGACTAAATAATGAAATCAGTGTGATATCAAGCGTGTTACCAGTAAAAACATCCGTTGCTGTAGGCCTTTTCCAGACAGCTTGCTGAGACAGCCTAACCTGATGAACTCCTGGGAAAGACAATCAAGCATAATTTATTAGACAGATGACATGTCAGCCAATGAGAAAATTCAATTATACAGCAAATATATCTGGAAAACGTGAGAGATGCAATAAAATCTAGGCTACTTCATCCAAACTCACCCGTCCAGGAATGACAAGATTGTCAATGCCAATCAAATCCTTCTTAAGCTCGAGAAGCTTCTGGAAGTTCTCCATCTTGATCATGCTTCCCTGGAGCTGTTCCACCACCTCAGACACATCTGCCAGAGCAGCTGCAGACCAGCCAGGGGGGGGGGCATTAGAAACAATACGAGGTTGTTACATTATTCTGCTGTACCAGGAGACCAAAACATGCCACTTTAAAACACTGGTATTCAGTGTAGTACCTCTGCAGTCCCTGAAGTCCACATGAGTTGGTGGGTAGTGTTTGCACAGGCGCTCAAGGATCTGCTTGTAGTGCATGAGGCGGTGCAGCGGCCGCAGGATGAAGACGTTGAGGGGGATGTAGCAGACCTTTTGCAGCTCGAAGTCCCTGCAGAGCCCCTCCAGCCGGCGAGACGCCCTGCACGCCTTCTCCAGCTCCAGAAGAGCTTCGGACTGCTTATGGAGGTTTGCGGTCAGGGGCTACAGACAGACGAGTTGAGATGGGCCTGGTCAGCATGCATATATAATAACATAATATATATACCAGTTTTACATACAGTGGTCGTGCCTCACCTTCAAGCCTTGGAGGTTCTTCAGCATGACGTCTCCGATGCGCTGGTAGTCTCCTTTGATGTGAGCGTTGGAACGTCCTTCCCTAAAAAAAAAGATAATCAGTGTTTGTTTTTTTATCTCTGGAAATTTATGGAGCCATTACACACAGTGAAGAAATCTACTGAGGAATACAAAAGCACTTAAAGCTCACTGGTTATTCAGGAGAGCCTCACTGCTTACGCAAGAAAAATTCCAATGAAGTTGAAGAATTCGTTGTAACTTTAATGAAGAGATCCACCAGCAGGTGTCTCCCCTGAGCATGATGTTCCCCACTCAGATGCAAGAGTAATGGGCTGCTGTCACTGGATTTCCTTCAGAATATCAATTAATTTGGCACAGCATTTTAACAGGAACTTAAAATAAATAAACTACTGAAATCATATCCACTCTGTGTGAAATCCCCTTCTCATCTACCACTGACAACTGTCTCATCCTGGTCAACATAACAAAGGTAAGTCTCTGCTGCTAGATTTGAATATGCAAAGCAGAAAAGGAGACATGTAGTGCTAGATAATCTGTGAACTCGTTTGAATGTGCACCAGCAGCAGAGGTTGACTGTAATGTTACTTTCCCCTCTCATTTTGTAGCTCTGACGATGACTAGCCAAACTGCATTTTGAAATAAAAATATGTCTGCAGCAAATGGCTTAAAATTCTGCCTGCCTGAGGCTTTATGCGTCACTGTCTGTTTATGTGCGTCTGTGTATGATTCAGTGTGTGTTTGTGTGCATTTGATAAAGCACAACATCATTAAGAAGATCAGACAGTAAAAACCCACAGGCAAAAAAAAAGGCCAGGATGCAGCACGACTGTTTCCATGGAGACCGCAGCTCCTCAGGTCATCTAGAGAGGGGGGGGGGGCGTTGATCATATGTGCCCTCACGGACTTGAATGCCAATAAGGTTCATTAAACAACTGAAGACAAATCGGTCCAAACCCAAACAACACATCAGCAAAGCATGCTGGGAACCCATAAGGACTCTGGAGCGAGTCTGGAAGGGTTATGTGGTTGATAAAGGACTGAGCTCCGTGCAGCACTGGTGTCTCACCATAGAGCCAGTCTCTGCTCCACCTCCCGGAGGAAACCCACGTGGAACTTGTACAGAGGCTCAAAGTTGGAGAAGATGATGTTCTTCAGAGACTCTGGGGTGGCCTCATCTTTTCCTATAGCACCCTGGAAAGACTGACACACACAGACACACACACTTCAGCATTAAAGCAATCTACTGTAGTGAGCCCTGCGGTTTGGGGTACGCTAAAAGGAAAATTGTTACACATATTGACAAATTATATTATTGATTATATACATAATATATAAATTATAATCCTGAACATTTCAATGTAAGTTTGTGAACATGAACTCTTAGCCAAAGCTAGAAAGTATGAATACTTCAATCTGTAATGTCATTAAGAGACAGCACATGACATCACAGTACATTACTGTCTGGTTAATTACATGATGCAACCAGGTAATGAAGCTCGCTGTAGTCTAAAAAGGTCAAGCAAACATCGGAAGAGTATTATTAGTATTAAATTCACTGTCAGTGGGACAGCCACAGATTTATCTCTCAATGGCATCAGGGAAATTAAGTTTCTCTGGTCTCAAGCTCAGCAAATATATCATATCGACTGAACTGTTCAGGATCAGGAATAACACAGATCAATACTGGATTATGGCCGATTTTCTCAGGATGCTGCCAAAAGACCTTTGTCTGTCTCGTCGCATCTCAGCCTTGTGGCTTCTTTAATCCTTTAATTGCCAAGGGATGAACGGAGGAATCAATAGCCCATCATTCCTGACGCTACCCTTGAGGACCGTTTCATTAATGACTACCTGATCAGATTGAAAGGAAGTATTGCATGTTGTGTGTTAGGGCTCAGCAGATAGAAACTAGCTTTGTTTAGCTGTTAGGGAAAAGTGAGTTGTAGGAAACTAGCGTTGCTAAAAGGGCCTGGGATGAAGACCAGAGGGCAACAGCTGTTCTTCAGATGACTTCACCCCAAACAGCAGCAGGACCAGCCAGTGTACGGGGAGAGAGAGACACATACGTGCACACAGAGGCCGAAAAAGGACACGGAAACCAGCCAACCCAAATATTTATGAGATGTGTGAAAGGCTCCTCTGAACATCAGAAGATGAGAAAAGCTGCAGCCCTTAAAAAGGCAGTGAAAATGGGAGTGATGCGTTCTCTCCACATGTGTGCTCTGACTCAGACAACCACAGGGCTTTCACGCGGCCTCGTAAGAACATCCTCCTTGTTTGCAGTGGAACAAGTGGTTCCACCAGTTTAATATCCTGTTTTCCCTTGCATTCCCCTCCAGATTATACCAAATAACGCACTGTCCATGCGCCTCCGTGTACACAGCCGGCGAAAGCCAAACGAACAGAGTGAAATAGGATGGGGGATACAGTGGGAGGAGGATAGACACACACCATTTATCATTCATAGCCTTGAGTGAGACAGATAAATGCACTTCAGAGCATCTGGGTCTGGCGAATCCGAAAAAATGAAATCACATCTGCCGAGATATCCCTGTGCCGCTGCCTGACTCGGTCCGCTGCCGGATGCTCTGCAATGGATCAGCTAACCGGAATAATCAATGTTTTCTCTCCAGAGGACAGCGCAGGGGAAACAAACAACAGAGCACCGTGTCGGCGTAGCGGACTCGGCCTGTCTTACCACAGTCACCACCTCCAGGTCCTTCAGATAAGTCCTTTCTGTGGTCAGCAGCTCCTTGGCAATGAAGTAGGCCCGGTCCGTTGGGAACCTCTGAAAGCAGCACACCAGAGAGAAAACGCTGAGCAGGTACAAGTGGGAGTATTCTACTATGTGTGTTCAACTAGTGCTTGGCGCCTCGCCGGTTGTATTTCCTGTCTAGTAACCCATTTCTTTTAGCAGACTTAGAAAGTACGCGGCTTCGGTCCTAGAGGAGAATTATTTAGGACAGGTAATCTAGGTCCCATGCTATTTTAAGTCTGTGACAGTGGCTTAGAAAAAAGCCCAGGAACTGATATAACAAAGTATCTTATCAGTGTGTTTATTCTGGGGGGCCCTCGCCAGACCACAAACCTTCCTCCGAACCTCGTCTTCGTCGTCGGTGCGAACGCTGCTGGCGTCGTTGAGCAGGGGGCTGGTGAGGGGGGAGGGCTGTCGGCCGTCTGGACTGTGACTGCACAGCTCCAGTGTCTTCTGACCGTTGACCATGCCTTGGGAGTGGCCAGAGGACGCAGAGAGGTGAGGGCTGTTGGACGCGACTCCTGCAGAAGGTCATGCAGGAACCGCGGCGAGGGAAAACAAAGGCAAAGTTAGAGCTGAGCACTTGAACATGACAAACAGTAGTCCCACTACAGTAGTTAATATTCTGAGCATTTGCATTCACCTGCTTGACTGGATGGGCGTTTCATTTTCAAAGACTTTATGCCACTCGCTGCATTGCCCTATGTGGCGAACCCCAACCCACCTAGCAACTAAGTGTGCTAAAGCAAACCACAGGAAGCATTTGCAAGTGCTACTCTTGACCCAGGTCTACAGTCTACTTGAGCCACACAAGAGAACACTAATGAGGTCTAGCAGGGGGATTTGCCTGTAGTTAGCGAGAGTCAGTCATGACTCACTCTACTGTCCAGACAGCTCTGGCACGCTGCTCGTTGTGCCACGTCTAGGTTTCCGTTGTTACGCTTGCAGAGACACACTGCAGCATGATCAAGAGAAATGGCTTGATGTCATCTGCACTCACTAAGCTTACTTACTCGCTATGTTGACTGAGCGTATTTGCCCCGTCTGTTGTCATCTGGTACGTTGGCATAAACAAAACAGAAGTCACACACACACAAACACACACCAGTAACAACTCATGGTTACAATTTGCTCAACACACCAGTACACCTCTGGTTAGGATTTGAACTAAATACTACAGAGGAAAGGGAGAGGAAAGCACAAAACACACGCAAACAAGATAGTAACAAGTGACTGTATACAACAAACGACAGTATACAGACAGAAAGAACTAACCAACACTACAGGGAGGCTGACAGGGAGAAATCTAGTATCTATGACGATCACCAAACATCAATGTTGGGTCTCAAAAAGAAGATTCAGGAATCTCACTTCATAGAGGTCAGCTTTATTGACACTAGCATCACACAGCCGTATACAATGTTAAATGAGTATAAATCTCCAACAGGGGGAGAGTAAAAATAGTGTCGAAGCCCAAGGAGTGTCAAGAGGAGCAAGTGAATAAGAGGCTGAGACAGAGAGAGAGAGAGAGAGAGAGAGAGAGAGAGAAAGTGGAGTAAAGAAAAAGAAAAGTCTGAATTCATGCAAATTCTTCTACTGTAGGCCTCGTCTGACATGAAATGTCACACAGCTCTTCCTGAGGAGCTTCTCAACAACCTGGTGACACTTTTGTTACAATGCTGCTACTTTACCCAGACAGCCAGTTGGTAATGGGGGAGAACATACATCATACAGTCAATGATTACAAATCAGTCTTCTATTCCATTCAGACCAGTGATAGTGACACACTTGAAATCCGGTCCAACTCATAATGTGATTTCCTATTAAAATCTGCTCTAACATTGACTTCTCGCATCTGTCATAAAACATACAGTGACTGAAGATGATAAAGGTATAGCACATATGTGTGGTAGCATGCCGTGCCTTAGCCCTGGGTTAGCGCAGCAGCATGCGTTGGAAACCAACCCTGAAACGTGGTTGCAAACACACACAAGCCTCGCCTATAGACTTGAGAGTTTCAGCTGGCACACACGTCATATTACATTGCAGAAATAATTGGAATGGATTAGAGATTAGCGACCAAATCATGAGCCTCGTATTTTTTATATTTTTCCATATCTGCCCCACATTATTTCAGCTATGTGCAGCAGACTGTCACTCCACATCTATGGGAGAGCTTTGTGCACCAGAGGGTTCACTTCCACTGCAGTGATCCAGTAACTCCCACTAAAGATATATCCTCTGTTATATTTCAAAGTGTTATTTCATTCAGTCCATGTGATTCAGCCTCGATAATGCGCCTGTTGCAGAAACCATCACGATCCAATAACATGTTGATTAAAAGGGATGATGCAGATTACATATTGAAATAGACGAATAATTTCTAATTACTATGGTTGATACTATGCTGGATGACGTCAATGCTAAAAATGTCCGGGAGAGCTGCAGAAGCAGCCGACACTGATAGATGAGCTGAGAGACTGGGAGCTTTGAGGTGTTGCCCTTAAACTGCCTTTCACACGTACAGTACACATGCACACACACACATACATCACATACTAAATCCTGCTCCTATTTCCCTTTCTATTCCCAAGCTGCTGTCATCCTTAACCTGATGCTCTATCTCTTCCAGTCTCGTCTGTGTCCTCTGCCTATACTTTACTGTTAGCTGGATCAGTGCAGTAAAGGGAACCCAGATATTGGTAATCTTGCTCCAATGAGTGACAGATCAGGTGCAGGTTTACATGCAGTCAAGAGCTGGGAGAAAGAGACAAGATAAGACACTTCCATGCTGACAGAACAGTGCTTACATTGGACAAAGAAAAAGAAACAGAAACAGAATTGTGATATGAAGACCGTCACTTTCTTAAACCAAACAACAAAATAAATGTACATGCATGAAAGCGAAAGAAAATCAAGGTGCCAGAGAACAAAATGAAAAGTGCAGTGCCATTTTGTTAAGAAGATTGCAAATCTTGCAATGTTTGGAGAAGCGCTAACCAGTGGGTTGTGTGTACGCTCTACTGTAGCATTCAGAGCGCTTGGCTTTGTGAGTCCACTACTAAATGAATGTAGGAGATATTTCAAGCACTGGTCAGGTGCAGAGGAGGATGTCAACAGTGGACTCAAGAGCCGTACTCTGATTTGTAGTGGCTACGCTACTACTGCAATAGACGTTATACTCAAACAATAACATCACAGTTAACCTCAGCATTACCAGGCTGGTCTATAAGCCTATTAGGGAATAGTCACCAAACCACTGCGAGGTAATATTAAGTGCTGCTATTCCCGTCACCTGTGAGAACTACAGTAAAAGTGATAAGTAACTGGAGTTTCACTGGACATTAGTAAAGAACAGGAGGTTACTGTAAACATAAACAACATCGAATACCAATCAGGTGTTGGTAACTGCAGCATACGGATTAGATGCCACTCGGGCACCAACTACACTCAACCAGAAGCTACTGCTCTTACTACAGACACAAGCCAGATGCCGTATAAACAGTAATAACAAAGCAAAGAGACAAAAGGATTACCCCATAAATACCTACAAATTAAACAATCGGTGTCACGGATATACATAGATGTCTCTTTTAGTACTCTACAACATGTTGCTCACAAGAGCGTTACACATATAACTGTATAAAAGTTTACCAACTTCATTGAACTATCCAATAAACGATAGAAGACCAGTCTATTGGCAGTTAATGAACTGATTATTTCCCTATAGGAAGACATAATAAAGGCATCTGAGTTTGTGCAACTGAACTCCAGCATTCAATGACCCTACAATGCATTACTGTAGACTCTGTTTTTAAAGTGCAACTCCAGCCCACAATAAGAAACTGTGCAACTGCAGATATAAATTCTCTATTTATCGTCCTCAAGTTTAAAACTGATGTAAACAGAGGGCTAGGAACTTTCTATTCATAGTTTCAGTTCATATGTAACTCTTCAGTGTTAAATTGTAACATGGCACTTTAATATTTCTGCAGAAATATGTTAATACAATCAAATCGCAGGGAACTTGAGAGATACAGCCCTTCCATGTAATGCACAAGAAAAACCCTGAACCGACCCATGCCATGAAGTTAGGTTAGGACAGTTATTAGGTAGTGCTCAGGCAGACCATGGTAGAAATGGTGTGTAGGGACCTAGGTGGTCCCCTGAGACCAATACTCTAACACCAAATGCCCTCCGCCTCCATTACAACTTACTAGCCCATCTGTACCCAGAGGAAGCCCTGGGAACCGTCCTCTAGTGAAGGTATGAAGCTTCCTGTGCACTAACAGCTGAATACCTGTCCCCCATCGTCTTCACTAAAGGCATGGCATCTGTCCTCATCTGGCCCCTCATCCATCTGGAGGCTGCCAAATGAGTATTTGTTTCTGGGTATGGGGGATGAGGGGTTGGCCTCTATTGGGTTACTATACATTGTGTAGCTGCTGGGCCTGCCCCTGGTGGGCTCTACCTCAGACTCACTGGAATCTGAACCACTGGTGGCGAAGCCATCATGCGTTTGAACTGCTCCCACATGTGTGACACCAGCCTGCCCTATGCATTTCTGCAGCGGGCTATCCCTGGTCCTACCGGGTGCTGAGAGGCCATTGGCTACCATGCGGCGCTCTAGAGCAGCCATGCGCTCAACCCGGGACAAGACAGGTTGTGGCCGATACACTTGTGTGGATGTTCCCTGGTTTGGGACATAGGGGTCTGTGTCACAGCGGTTACGCATGTTGTGGAGCTTCTGTAAGTTAGGAGAGAGGCTTGTGATAGGGGAGTAGCTGCCACAGTGGGGGAGGCCCTGATCACTGCGGGACCCCCGGTAAGTATTAACACCATGGCCATTTTGCTCAGCATAGCTGAGGGAACTTGTTCGATGGAAGGTGTTCATGACAGGGCTGGCGGCAGCACTCTTAGAACCCACCATGTGCCGAACTGTTAGGGGGTTGCTGCTGCACCGTTCCCCACTATGGACGCTGACGTCCACCATAGTGCTATGGAAAGGCCTTTGGTGACCCCTTTCGTATGACTGCTTGGCTGATTCATCCAACTCTCTGCTCATATTAAACGGGGGTTTCGGAGGGGAAGGGGACTTCCCATACATTATCCTACCTAGAATGTGCTCCTGCCCAGTGTCAGACCCACAGTGCTGCAGCATGGTGTGCTCCCCATAGTTGTAATTAGCGTGAGACCTGCTAGCCTGGCCTCTGCTTATGTCATATTCATTATCTATGTAACTGCAGTCAATGTAGGGGATGGAGGAGCTGCTGCCCTTAGCAACCCAAGATGCTGGACCTGTACTCAGATGTTCTGGGTGGGCCTGTCTGGCTGAGCCTCTTGCCTCCTCTGCCCCAGGCCTGGTCCCAGGCCCCGGTCTATCCTCGCGGCCATTTCTCTGGCTGGAAGGGCTGGCCCGTGTCCGCGAGGCCAAGGGATCTTCAGCACTCACCAACACAGACTCCTTCCAGTGACGGCGAGGAGGAGAGTCAACTCTGTCACTGAGAGCACCACTCTGGGGAGAAAAGAGACAGTCAGTCAGAATGCTAACTAAATACTGGCATTTTGAATGATGTTGTGTAAATTAAAGCATAATATGATGGCCGTCAGATGGATGCAGCTTCTTAAAAGGTCTACATCTGCTGAAAGGCCGATTGAGACACTGACCTCTGTTGGCACTTCGTGGTGGCATGGAGAAGGCAACGGAGACAGGCGACTGTTGTGTTGGACCCGACTGTGTTTCCTAGGAGAGAGGATGACAGAAATCAGAGCTCTGAACTCCAAGCAGCCTCCGCTAGACTAAATATGTCAAAATCGCGTGGAGCCTTTACCTTTCAAACGGGATCTTTTTAAACTCAGACTCCCTCACATAATCAATCACCTGCTTCTGTGTGCGACCACTGCAGAGACAAGCACAAATAAGGCGATAAAGGTTAAGTGCAACCCCAGTAGAGTAGTAGCACACTGTGGTTAAGTGACAGGCAGAAATCACTATCCGTCTCTTGCCCTGGGACACATGGTAATGCTTTAGAAAACACCTTCAGACCTGAATCTGAAGGAGGAGCCTCGTGTGAAGAGCACCGGCTTGGGCTTGGGTTTGGGTTCCTCAAAGAGGCGGAAGAAGGCGTGGTATTCGACACAGATCTTCCAGAAGACTTTACAGCAGTCTCGACTGCCCATCAGGAACTCCAGAGTGTCCTGATATGAACTCTGATGCAAGAGGGATACATCAAAGACATAACTTAACAACACCAAACATCGTCGGGCATTGCATGATAAAAGATCTGTTCAAACAGCGTGACTTACATTTAGATCTGGCCTCAACTTGATGAGGAAGCGTTTCCTTTTGAAGCTCAGTTTACGCACTTTAGACCAGTTGAAGGCATTGATCTTTGTGTGTCCCTGTAGAGATTATGAATGTAACTTAGCGAAGGAACACAACAGCACAACATGGTTCTCGCAATTAAAACCACAGTATTTTCCAAATATGTTCCACCTAGTGTTGATCTACAGTACCAACTAGTGCCACTCACCTGAAAGACCAGGACACCGGTGTGTGCCACAGCCAAGCTGAGCCTAGTGCCTTCTCGATCCTTGGCAGGGTGGAGGCGAATCCCATACATCTCCAGCCTGCGCGCCACCTCTAATAACTGATAGTCTGATTCTGCTGGCGTCTGGCCACTAGCAACACACAACAGTTACAGGTTAATCTACATTGGCCTTGTAGTCTAAGAAAAAGAGTGAGTTAAGATGCGGTTAATCAAACTTCCGGTGCATACTGTAGTGTCCATTAGACTTTCAGCGATTTGACGCAAATGGCTTAAATCATGGCAATCATCCCGCTGGGTATCTCACTAATTTGGGTGAAGGACTGAGCCCAAGTGGATCAGTTTCTCATGTTTATCTGACAGGAGGGGGCGGAGGGGGGCGGACGGGGGCAAAGCCGCATACTAACTAACTTTCCTAATTCTTATCACTGGAAAAGCCTTCCTGTTTCCTGTGTGTGGTACTTAATTAGAGACTTAACTCTCAGCATGGCAGCTAGCCAGAAGAACTGTGGTTAAAGTTATCAACTGAGAAGACTTTGGGGGGGGGGGCAGTCAAAACTAATCGAGCTCCTTTCATGTGGCAGCCGCCTGCTGTGCCTCCATCTCTGCCATGGCCCAATGTACTGTAGGGGTGAGACAAGGGTTGGCTATGTCTTGGCACACGTTCAGACCCCTGCGTTGATGAGGATACTTTGCGGGAGGATGGTGGGAGGGGATCTGGAAGGTCTCGCTTGATGTGCTCCTAGCAGCGCACTGCTCACAAATTGGAGTCGGATAGAAGGAAAAGTACCGGGGAAAGGAGATTCAAGTTCAAGAACCCGCTGCCGTACACAAACCTGTGCATTAGACACAAGATTAGTCTATGGAAATCTGAGGTCTTAACCATGTAACCCTGTTGGCAGCAGCTGTGTGACTCATTTGTGTGTGTTGAAGGAAGATTCAAGGCCTTTTCGGGGAGCAATGAAGCCTTTTGTTGATGAAACTGTAGACGATCCCATAGTCACCTCTGGGCAGAAGCGTAAAACAGGGGCATGCTTTACCAAGTCTAAATATGATAAAGAATACCACAGACCGCTCTGACAAACAGCCTATTCATTCAGTGGCTACTTTCCTGAAGGTGTCACCTAGATTATAAAACGTTCCCTTGGGACACGCATGTGGTGTAAAACAACTTTTTCCTACTCGATGTGAAGAGAATAATTTGTGTACAGTCGTGGCTTCAGTGCTGCAGAGAACTACTATTGATTCCGGGGAGCGACTTATTTAGAGATTGTACACACATTCTTCAGCTAGGAGCAGTCCAGCTGGAGCGACTCACATGTTCTTTGAGTGGAAGTCCATGATCTTATCCATTAGGGCCATTTGATCTGGAATGTAGTTGTTATTGAGGAGGTGTGACCGGCACTGGCTCTCCTCAAAGTCCCCTATCTCAGCTAAAAAGGGAAAGAGAAGAGAGGACAGACCTTATGGTTTCATATTGAAAGCAATGTTTTTCCTGCTATGCTGTAGGTTGATGACAATTACCCCCTTCTACATTACAGCCACCGTCATCAGAGCCAACCCTGGTCTTTGATCACTGTTTTGACAGACCCCTGAGGTAAGATCCCGGCTGAGAAATGGCAGGTTGTGAAAACAGCTCAGTATTTCATGGCAAGGTGCGACTATGTGTGTGTGTGTGGTTATTCTGAGGCAGTTCTAGCAGATTACATTCAGACATCCGACTGAAAGGTATCCATAGCAACACACAGATTCTCAATTTGCAATGCTGCGCAGTGTGCTGTATGACAATGTTTGAGGATAAGCTCTGCATGAAAAACATACTGCGTTTTCCAAGACTGCTCTACTGACTCTGGTCTCTTGAGCTACGTAAAGGAAACAGTCACGGCGGTCTTACACTGGATAATGTGAGAGACCAACAGGGCGGCGCTACTGTCATTGCAGGTCAGATGTCCACAGGACAAGTCTTGTTTTATCTGGAGGGCAAACAGGTACCTGGACAAAAAAAAACACAACGGCTTTAACAGGATTCAGCAGGATAGATATGGCAGCTGTCTCCCACACTGGAGTACGATCAAATGAACATCTTGGATCAGCGGACAGACACCATGTACTGTATAATTCAAATGGGATGTCAAATACAGTTACAGTACTTATGGTTTCATTAACCTTGTGACAAGTCCTTGCCACGAGAGGGGGCGCGACAGACAGAGACAAGGCAGGGAGGAGAGGCAATGGTCCAGCAGACCGATTTATTTACATAACACTCAACAATTTACTCTGCCCAATCTTGATGGCCGCTTTCTCAACGCCGTCACGCTCAGCAGGCGCACCGCCCCTCTGTCCCGGCAGGTCAGCCGCGGCGCACCAAAGCTGGCCCAGTCCGCCAGGCTTCCAGGACGCAAACCAGCTCCAGCCCCGACTGGCCATCTCTTCCAGGTCTCCTTGACGGCTAAATCCTCCGGGAACAGGATGGTCGCTGCTGCTTCTTTCTCCCCTCCGCTCCAGAGTCCGAGCAGACGGGAGAATCAAGCTGCATTCACTCCAGCTCGGACCACAGGGAGAGTGAGTCCACTGACTCCTCTCTCTTTGTATCCAGCCTATGCCTCACCCACCTCCTCCCCCCAGACTGCCACAAACCTAGATTGTGACCAATACCATGGACCCATTTTAATTTTACACAAAACCCATTTTGTATCAGAAAGTTCACTTTTTTGATTAAAAAACTTAACAATTAAAACTTCTGTAGCGGATCATCGCATCACAGGACTTATCGAAGAATGAACACACACATGGATAAGTCCTGTGATGCAATGATCCGCTACAGAAG
>CABFOS010022477.1:0-15544 GCA_900660315.1 Diretmoides pauciradiatus | reverse complement strand
GGGACAGTGAGGTGAGTGGAGGAGGAGGATCTGAGGGAGCGGGAAGAGGAGGCAGTATGAAGGAGATCTGACAGATAGGGAGGGGCGAGGTTGTGGATGGCCTTGAATGCATACAGGAGGATTTTGAAGTCTATTCTGAATTTAACCGGGAGCCAGTGGAGTTCCTGCAGGACGGGGGTGATGTGGTGAAATGAGGGGGTTCTGGAGATGATGCGAGCAGCGGAGTTCTGAACCAGTTGAAGCTTATGGAGGGATTTGTGAGGGAGACCAAAGAGGAGTGAATTACAGTAATCAAGACGGGAGGTGACGAGGCTGTGAACAAGGATAGAGGTGGTATGGGGGGTGAGGGAGGGGCGGAGACGGTTGATGTTGCGAAGGTGGAAGTGAGCAGACCGGGTGATATTGTTGATGTGGGATTGAAATGAGAGTGAGCTATCGAGGATGACACCCAGACTCTTAACCTCAAACCTTAACCTATCATCACTATATGAAGCAGTGCTGGTAATGAGGTGCTATGTGACCGTGTCGTCTATCCTGGTAGATCCTGGAGTTTCGAGGGCCAGCCTCCACAGCCCCGGTCCCCTCTGCAGTCGGGGCCAGCGTGGCTCTGGACAAAGTGTGTGCTGCCATGGCCAACATGGAGGAGCCAGTAAGAGACACACAGTGCTCTGACATTCATAATTATTTTTAATGAAGGAGCAGCAGACAGACTTTCATATTTAATGATGCCTTATTACTGCAGTCAGCCGCCACACAGCCACTTTTAGAAACACGTTAATAACTATGATCACTGCGACTCTGAGTTATTCTGGGAGTATAATATTTCAGAATGTGAAATGACGGGACTTCTAGTCTTAGTATCATTTTATGCCCAGGAAACTGCACGTAATGTCTATGCCCGAAGACAGACAGACAGGAGCATTCAAATCGCTCATTAGTAGAGATTTATTACTAACCTCAGGGTGAAGTTAATCTCCTTCGGTTCACTGGAACTCTTGAGTGTTTGATTGAAAGTGTATATCACATTGTTGGTGGATGGAAATGGCACATTGATATCTGTTATTCTCTGTATCAGCCGTCAGTGAGTTCCTGTGATGTGCTGGTGGTCCCAGTGGGCCACACCTCAATGTCCAGAGCCGTCAATGTTGTCCTGAAGCTGTGGAGCGCCGGCGTCTCAGCAGACATTGCCTATGATGTCTCACAGGTTAGTGGTAGTGAGTGACCCGCCGTCATGCTGCACTGGCCTGCGTAATAGACCTACATTCATTCACTGACTCGATTTTGATGAAACGTGGGTCAATGAAGGGTCTTGCGAATGAGTCTCGTCTCGTCTCGCCTCTTCTCGTTGTCCTCCGCTTATCCGGGTCCGGGTCGCGGGGGCAGCATCTTCAGCAGGGAAGCCCAGGAAGCCCTCTCCCCCGCCACTTCCACCAGCTCTTCTGGGGGAATCCCGAGGCGTTCCCAGGCCAGCCGAGAGATGTAATCCCTCCAGCGTGTCCTGGGTCCACCCCGAGGTCTCCTCCCGGTTGGACATGCCCGAAACACCTCCCCAGGGACGCGTCCGAGAGGCATCCTAACCAGATGCCCAAACCACTCACCACCTTGCGAATGAGTATTTGTGAAAATGGATTAACTGTCCTAAGTGGCTCCGTAATGGAAATTAATTGAAAACTTTAAACAAACACTTTTCCTGTCTCTTTTTGAGGGACTTTCATGAAATTGTATACATGCTTGTATAGGCTTTATTTGTATTTAAACTAAATTTTACCAGGCAATCCCATTGAGATTATTCATGTCTTTTTCTAGAAACTTAGCCAAGAAAGTAGCATCGTGACAAACATAAAGGTGGTAGACAGTCAACAAATACATAAGTAGAAATTAGGTAAAAATCTCATAATAGACAAGCACAAAGCCAAGATTCACTATACAAGGTCTCAGAACCTAGTAGTCCAATAGCAATTACCAAGGACTGAGCCTGAATATATCTTGGTTGAATGAAGCAGACAGCTCTAGGAAGAAGTCTCCAGAGAGGAATTGGATACAGCAGCACTGTAGATCTAGAGGTTCAACCAGAAGGCTGAATCTCATTGATCTCTCTCTCGTCTTTGGCTTGAACCCTTGTGGTTGTTGCAGTTCTAAACTCAACCAAATTTGGGGAGTTTAGTAACGTTAGTCCCTGATCTATTAGCCATTGTGTAAAAAGGGTGACTTCTACTGCTTGTTCTGCAGTAACCACATCCTTCCTACAGAGGTCAACACTTACATTCTGCTCTTAGCCTGCCAGTGGGAAATTGCCCCTCATCTGCCAGCAACAGAAATATCAGTAAAGTATCTGAAATAGCCCAAACCCTGGAGAATAGGCTGTGTTCTGTGGTCGGTGGAGGCTTAATGGTCATATTAAAGCAAAACTCTAGGGAGTCATTTCTGTCATAGTTCTCCCAAGCATCAATCATGTGTTGAACAAGTTTTCAATAAAGTTTTATTGATTATCTGTTTGTTGTTAGGGGAAAGCCACACTATGATTGGAGGATAGCCAAGCTTCGGTCTGCCCAAAGCGAAGTTATGCATCTCCCCCATGAAGTGCCATTATGCCCCTGTTCCCAAACTCCCGGCGCCATGCCTCTGTCACATTCTTCGTGTTTATGTGACAAACTGATCCCAGGCCTGTGTTTGTGTGTGTTTGTCCGTGTTTGTGTTCCATTGGCTTTTCCCCACAACCTGGCATAGCACTTTCCCCATCGCTTTTCTCACGGTGCAGAGAGACTTACCCTTACTCTCCCACTTACTCTCGCTCCACATGTTTCCCTTCTCGCTCGCTCTCATTCACTCTCTCTAACCTATTGTTATTTTAACTTTCCACGACGACTCCACCGGATGTGCATGTTACATCTGTTGTTACTCGTTACTATTGTCTTCTGCTCTCCTTTCGTTTAACGGTATTCATTGTCTTACTTACTGACACAGAATAAATGATTGGCCACCTCCATTTCCCCTGAGCCATGAAAGCAGTTAAGAAAGTTTGCCTTTGGTTTGTCCTGGCTGGAAAGAAGAGGCACAACCTTCCAACGTGTCAAAAGTTGTTGCTTTATAGTTTTCTATGCCGGTTGTGTGTCAATGTGTGTCTTTGCAATTCCAGTATGTATGCAGGCTTGTGCCTTGACCTGTAGTCTGATGGTGAGAACACCTTGTTCAGAGCTTCTCAACCATCTGCTACTCTAATGTTAACACCTTTCACATGCTGGTGTTTTAACAGACTGAACCTGCAGTAAGCTCTAATTCAACCGCTGGAGACAGTTCCACTCTTTCAGCTTTTATTGGCCAAATATGGCAAACCCCTTCCACATGCGGTCAGCTAAGAGGCATATGGCCCAAAGCTGCCAGTCTGGCTTCAGGTGATGGCTTGACTCTCTGACTTACTTTTCTCTTTCAACGTGGAAGCTGTTCGAAAAGAGGAAGCTCAGGGCTAGAATGATGGGGAGACGAAGTGACACGCACACACGCGCACGCACGCACACACGCACACTTGTGGTACAGTGCAGGGTTTGTTCTGCACCACTGTTAGCTCATCTATCTGAGGAGCCTGATGGAACTGCCCGGCTGTATTTGATTTGAAGTAAATCAGGCTCACACACAGACAGACATATATCCCAAATAAAGAAGATGCTCTTATAATTATGATATGCGTTCATTATTTATTTAACAAAACGTGCTTGAATGCCGTTTTAGGCCCAGCTCTGTTCATGAATTCTCTGGTTTCCCTCAGAATTCATGGTCCCCTCAATGATGAGTCATCCAGAAAGTAAAACATCCCCACACCCACCACCATGCTTGACCATAGGGAGAAGGATTAGGTTTTTTTTGGTACCCAACATTTTTGTGTCACCAAACATGGCATTTTTTATTGCGACAAGTTCAATTTTGGACTCATCTGTCCAGACAACAAACAGGGTTTTCCAGGTCGTCTAGTGAACTTTAGACAGGCAGCTTTGTTCTTCTTCCTGGCTTCCCTTGCATGTAAAGCCATTTCCACTTAGTCTTCTTCTTACTTATTGTTGACACATGTGCAATGACATCAGATGCAGCAATGAAGACTTGCAGATCTCTGGAGGTTTTTCTTTCTTTCTTTTTTTTTTTACTAGTTTAACCTTCCCCAAACTGATGCACAATCACTGTTATTTTCCTGAGCTCCTCTGAGGTCTCCATAGTGTTTTTCTTTCATCTGCACAGTGACACTGAACTGATCAGGTTTCTCACCTGTATTTATGGGAGTGCCACACAGACCCCTCCCCAAAGACCTGACCTTTGATTGGTTAACTTTATACCCAATTATTTAACTAATGCAAGAGGAGGTTCACGTATTTTTGCACCTGCACCAATTCCCTTTAAACTATTTCCTTTTGCTACATGCACAATTTCCTATAAAAACATATGAAATCAGTAAAAACAGATCCTTCATTTCAGTTAAGCAAAGGCTATTATAGGCTAAATAAGAATTGCATGGTCAAAACTCATGCAAAACTCATGGGTTCACAAATTTTCAAGCATGACTGTATATACATACACATACTTACACATACGTTGACATGGTTGAGTGCGATACCTGGGTACACATTGGTTTTGGTCGTGTGTCCGAGGGCAGCCCCGTCACTCTCTTCATTGTAAGCAAAACTTTCACCCCCCTAACTGACTTGACTTCCACTACAGAAGAGCACACACAGCACACAATTTCATGTTTTTATTTTACAACCTTAATGCTTTAGCCAAGTAATATCTCAACCATCGCCTTTCCCCACTCTCTCAGCAGCCACATCAGTCACGGAGTGAAATGGGCGACGCCGCTGCTGTTATTATGAAATTCCTCCCATGTTGTCAAACACGAATCACAGTCCTTTGAGTGAGTGATGGGAAAATGAAACTGCACGTGTCTGAGCTTGGCAAGCTTTCAGCACAGCGCTAAATCAGCAGTTTCCAGTTCTCAGAAACACAAGACAGCTCACTAAACGCCTCCCACTGAACTAGCCCCCCGCAGTTCTTGTCAGCATCCTGGATCCCCACTATTGGAGCCCAGGGAGACCTCACCAAGCTAATACACCAGAATCCTAATGGGTGAAAGCTTCACTTGTCTTGTATGCTGTGGCAACATTCTGCCACTATAGCCAAACGCACCCATCAGTCTATCCAATTTGACTGTGCGACACCCTGCGTCCCCCAGACAATGTGTATGAGTGACTGTGGTTAGCACTGTCGCCTCACAGCAAGAAGGCCCCGGGTTCGATTCCCGGTTGGGGACGTGGGGACTTTCTGTGTGGAGTTTGCATGTTCTCCCCGTGCCTGCGTGGGTTTTCTCCGGGTACTCCGGTTTCCTCCCACCGTCCAAAGACATGCAGATTCGGGGCTAGGTTAATTGGGGAGTCCAAATTGCCCATAGGTGTGAGTGTGAGTGTGAATGGTGTGAATTGTCTGTCTCTGTGTTAGCCCTGGATTGACTGGCGTCCAGTCCAGGGTGTACCCTGCCTTCGCTCTATGACAGCTGGGATAGGCTCCAGCGCCCCCCGCGACCCTCAGTGGAGGATTAAGCGGTAGATAATGGATGGATGGATGGACTCAGCTCTTTGTTCTTCTGTGTGTTCAGTCTCAGGAGACCTTGTTGGAACACTGCAGACAGACTGGCATCACCTGCATGGCCTTGGTTTCTGATAAGGAGGGCAACTATGTCAAGGTACACCACCGTTACACTACAGCAAAGATAGAGTTGTGTTCAGTAAGTTCCAATCATACCTGGCATGTCAAACCGCAATCTGATTTACATATACTTGGCAGCGACAGGCTAGTTTTTACCATAATGTGTCAAATGTAATGTTTAGTTTGCTATGTCTTCCTTTCTAAAGAAAACACCTGCTCTATGAGTTCAGTGCAGAGTGTGTCACGTTCCCAACCGTTTGGATAAGAGAATAATGACAAGCCAGAATATAACAGCACGTGGAAAAATCATTGTTTTGTCTTCAGGTCAAATCCTTTGAGAAGGACAGACAGTCTGAGAAACGAATTCCCGAGTCGGACCTGGTGGACCACACTGTTCAGAAATGTCGGACCAAATTTTTTGAGGACCGAAACATCAGGTAAAGACAAGTCTGCTGTTTGCTTATAATTGATCTGTAGTTGACCTGGCTGACCTTATTAATGTTGTCCACCCTCCCCCCCAACCCCCGCCAGAGAAATCCCTGAAAGCATCTCTCTGCAGAACCCCAAGGGATCACTCCTCAACACCTCAGGTACTGTGTTCTGCTTTTACCACCCAGGAGCTGATTGCTACCATAGTATTTACACAAGTCAGCTGTACACAGTATCTATACTCTGGTAACATTAAAGCTTAAGGTTACTGCTAATGCAGCATCAAACATTTACACTACTACTACTACTCTGTTTTGCTGTAGTCCTGCTTTGTCAGGCGTGTTAGACTCTACTAAGGTTTCCGCATGCAAGCCAGAATCTTGTGATGAATATGTGAGCTGCCAAGTGACTGATCCTAGTGTTGCATTTACATTTTACTGATGCTCTTACAATGACTTACAATGAGTGCAACAGAAGAATAAGCTCAAGTGTTAGATTTCACACTGCGTCTGGCACACACATACAGGTACAGACACATTAACTCAACAAACTGTTCTTATTAATCGATGTGATAGTTGTCCAAGGGCAGCTCTCACTTTCTCCGCGTAATTATGTGTGTCTGAATTTACGCTGTTGGAACAGCTTTGTTTATAAATGAGAAAAGACCCATAGGTGTCCTTTCCCCCATGTGTGTGTGTGTGTGTGTGTGTGCGTGTGCGCGCGCAGGTTCATCAGAGCAGCATGGGAGCAGCAGCACCATGAACATGAATGTAAACGTCATCAGCCCAGAGAAGGTTTCTGCCAGCGCTAGACGACGCTATGAGATTCAGGTCAGTCTGTGACACACACACACACACACACACACACACACACACACACACACACACACACACACACACACACACACACACACACATTAAGAGATGGAACTTTGCCAGGAACTCTGTGTCTCTTTGTTAGATTGGAAATTGAGTAATGTATCTATTATCTCACTTTCTCTCTCGCTCTCTCTCTGTCAGTGTCTCTCGACCATCTTCTCTCTCTCTGTTATTGTCTCCTCTCTCTTTTTCTGTTTGTCTCTCTCTTTCTATTGCCGACTCCCTCTGGGGCTTTGCCTGTCTTAAGCACTGGAGCATTTGTCACTCAGAAGACCATAGTGCACAGAGAAGGATTGCATGTGAGGATGTTTTTTGTTTTTCCACTGTTTCATTTTAATCATGGAAGCAATTACTCCCTTCTCTCTTTCTTTCTCTCTCTCTTTCATTCTTTCCCTCTCGTCAGATCCAAACCAGATTGCAGAATCTTGGTAGCAATTTGCAGAACAAGAGCAGCGACATCGAAGTCCTGGCTGTAAGTCATTTGTTTGTTTACCCCTTTAGCCCCGCCCCCTCCCCTCGCTCTCCCACCTTATCTCTTGAATTCATGTGTGAAATCACAATGCGACGAAAGGGGTTTTGATAGCTGAAATAGCAAACATCAATGGCAGCAGCCCCTTTTATAGTTATTTGCCTGGTGCTGAAATCCCCTGCTGGAGGTACGATTGCTGAGAATCCATTCCAGTCGCTGCATGACAGTAAACACAAAACAGAAGGCAGCCAGCGTGCCATTGGGGGGGGATCCAAGCGGCCAACATATTTAGTTTATAGCTCTGAGATATTCCCAGAGTAAATCATCTGTCTTATTTACCCCGCCGCTACATTTGTCATCCCTGTTTGTGTCTGGCGTCGCATCAGCAACGCATCTATGAGTGCAGGCGTCATCACCTTGTAAATAATCATTTTCCCATGATAAATGCGGAGGACCATTAGTGCTGCTTTCTGGCCTGGGGAGACTGTTTTGAAAGTGGAATCATAAGCTGATCATTTTCTGCTGTTAGAGTGGGGAAACAGCATGTAAATGACTTACACAACCTGTAGCTGAACAGATTCCACTTCCTGGTTTTGTGCTGCTGCTGCTGGGAGTGGAGGTTTTTGATATTTTTAGCTACAGTAAGAATGCTGTATCTACAAGTCGCTGTTTCCTTTGGAAATATGTGGTGTGTTGTGTTATGTACAGTACGTGGAATTAATGTAGCGCGAGATAAGGCTCCATTGTGTTCTGTGTGTATCCTAACCCTCCTCCTGCTTATTCTTTTCCCCTGCAGGTGGACCTGCAGAAGGAAACGCTCATCAACTTCCTGTCGCTGGAGGTTGGTTCCCTATTGGCCTTATCATGAGCACTGCAGAGTCAATAAAAGGCCACATCCTAATGAGTGGTGGGGTGGGGTGAGAGGGGGCAAGAGAGGTCAGGATCCTGGACAGGAAGCGGGGATCCCGTCTGCTTCCTTACAGTCCTGTCTGCGGAGGAGTGGAGTGAGGGAACACCCCCTGATGTGTCCCACAGTCGGGAAGAGCTGCTAAAGAGGCTTGACCTGCCCTCCTGTTCTTAGGCCTCTTTCTAGCCTCACATTTACACACACACACACACACACACACTTAACAAAACACACGCTGAATAGGTGTTAATATTAACATTCCAAACTCCTGCGCTCACAAAACCCCTGGCTTCTATCAGGGGGGAGTTCACAAAAGAGGCAGTCAATTATATGGCATTAAGAAACGTACAGAAAGTGAAAATGCTCTTAACACCACTGTTATATAAGCAAAAGCCCCTCCGCGCATGAATAGGCCACCTATACAGTCGGTCCCTCGCAGCACACGTGTCAAAGAAAACACTTTACGTATATAAAACACATGACAATACACAGTGGGTATAGCCAGGCCAACAGGAAGCCTGCTTCAGATGTGGCTAATTACCCTGAGTCACATTAGCATGAGACACAGGAACTCTGACCCGAGCTTTACTGCTTTACTGCTCCGCTACCCTTGACATGCAAAAATACACAGCACGTAGATCTGCAAAGCCGCAGAATCAATCATTTTTACCCCATGCCATTTATTGCAGATGTTGGGAGAGGCTTGGCGTCGCGTTCTCTGACATGGTAAAACTAAATAGTGCGAGGCTTTGTTTGATGCCAGCCGCACTGGTGAATGTCTTTGTGGTGGCTTTTCACTTTGTCGTCTGGTCTTAACCCCTTGTTGTTCTCTAGCTTCAACTCTTGCTCTCCCCCCCCCCCAGTATGATGGCGAGGAGCAGTTCAACATCAGCGTCAAGCATCTGCTGTCTCGTCTCCCCAAGCAGCGTTACCTCAAGTCCATCTGCGAGGAGATCCACCGCTTCAAATTTGTTAAAAGGTGCGTGGGGTCATGCATGATACTGCGTCTGTGCACGTGTTTGCGTTGCCCAGAATAGGCTTACTCCAAACGAACCGACGTTGGTTTCTCATCTCAGTCGGGCCCCTTGCAGAGTGCACGAGGAGTGTGTTCCCACATGCCCCAGTCAAGCCCTGACTTGTTCTTTTATTAAAAAATTCTGAAACCTGAGGCAAATGGTGGAACACATTAAAGACCCCCCCCCTTTAAAAAAAAAGGGCAGACTTCCTTTTATGGGCAGCTGCCACTCCAAAGCTCTGGCCAAGCCCACACACCCCAGGTGTAAGTGACAGTCCGTTCTTCAAAAGGAGCTGTTAGAGGGATAACTACTGCCTGCAGCACATCAAATCCTCCGCTGATCCCATTTCCTGAGGTGAAATCTATGGAAGGATTTGCCTTGTTTGGTCTTCTGATGTCTGTCTCTTAACACCCCAGCTGATTGACACCGAGATTGCAGTTTCAGGGGGTTGGTTAACATTATGGTTACTGTGGTTGTGGTCAATATTCCCATTTCCCAAGCTCCTAAGCAGCACTCTTTTTCAAAGCCAAGGCTAAGTCCTCTCTATTTGGGCTTCCAGTGTTGTGACGCTAGCGATTGCCCACAGAGTGAAGTCCTGTGAGGGGATTCGACGGATTTTCTCTTTCATGAATGGGATGGCAACAAAAGAAATCAAAGCCACTCTCTCTGGCTTCCCGTCCGCCTCTCCAGAGCAGTTGTTTTTAATTTCCTGTCTGTGCTGTGTGTTTGATTTGCCATTGAGGGAAAAGTCTTTACTGATAAATGAACGTCACGCAGACTGGCTAACAATGGGTATATTCAGGGGGTGTTTTTATGTGTTTGTTTGGTTGTTTTCATTGAAATGCACTGACGTCATAGGCCAGATGAGTGGGCTGAAGGCCACTGTAGACAGCAGTCACCTGGCTGCACCAGGACTATAAACCAAACGTATCCTAAGGGTCTCAGTGGTTGAACTTTCAAACTGCTGTGGGCAGACTTTCATGTGTAGCTTCAAAACAGGCTTATAAGCTGCCGCCTGCTAGGTCACCATCTCCAATGCACCGTTGTAAAAACCGATAATGTAAGTGCTAATGGACATAAGCGGACCAATTATGCATTTGTTTCCACAGTGAATTTGTAACCAGTTTATTATTCTTATGGTTACTATTCCTATTGCAATGATAGTCAAGAATAGTAGATTTTACATTGTAGACATAGTTGAAACTCTTTTCTAACTTGGATTCCCTGCTGGGTGAATTGAGACGTCTTTATGTGAAGATGTCTCATTAGTCATTTGGAAGTATAATAATGCTTTTTAATGTTCTTTTAAATCTTGTGACTGAGACTCACTGAGATGGTGTGTTCTTGCAGGGTGGCTGTGGTGGTCTTGTACAGCTATAAGGACGACTACTACAAGGTTCTCCTCTGAAAGCCGAGACGCCGGTGGGACAGACGCCCCGTGCTACTCCAGACTCAGTGGTCTCTCAAGTGGCTCATTTCATCCTCGAGCAAAACGGTTATCCGCTTCAATATCGACAGCTTCACTCCTTTCCCTTTGGAAAGTGTGACAAGAACGTGTTTTTTTTTTCCATGTTGACTGATACTTTTGCTATTTTCCCCAAATTTCCAGTGTGTTATGCTCTTCCTCACATGAAGTAGACAAGAAGTTTACTGGACTTGATTGCCAACACAACGATTGGATTTGAAGAAGGAAGGGCTCTCTACCCAAGATCGTGTGTTATAAATACAATAGTTTAACATTTCTGAACAGTAAAAATAAATATCACTTGTTTCCCCAATTGAGCTGTTTCTTTTTAAGTGTGCATGTGAATACAATGAATGAGTGCATTTGTAAACTACAAAGCCCTTTGGCCCTTGCTGAGGATCCTGATGATTAGCTTCTGTATATGGACAGTTACCTCATAAGCTCATAAAGTAGTGCTTATCCTTATTATTGTAATATACCTGTGACCTCAGTTATTGCTCAGTACAGACTGACTAAGTTCACTTCAAAGTTTTAGGATTTTTTGAGTTTTAAAGTGCAATATTGCTACTGTGTGTGGAGCAGACTTTGTGGTGCAATATTTATACCACTCAAGTCCTGGGAAACAGACCCTAATGTTTGCTTTATTGATCCTTCCGGCGAAGCTTCCTCACCTTTTAAGTTTATGAGCAAGCTTTTGACGGACAAGTCGAAACAACAGCAGTCTGCACTGAGGATTACTCATGCTGCCAGGTCTGGTTTGCATGGCTTGCTGTTTTCCGGTTGTGTTTTATAAGGCCGTTGGTCTGTGTTTCTCCTCATCAGTACTCAAGCTCCTCAAAAGCAGCCACCACCACTAAACACATCTGCTTGTGCAACTGAGATAACAACCATGGTAAGCGGGAGAAAATGCTGAGATTTAGGAGAACTAAGAAAACGGATTCCCATTTTGAGCACACGGCTGGACCAGATGGCCACGATCCTCCCAATCTGCAAGTACCAGATAGCATCTTGGATGATGATATACCACTTTGCCCCCCCCCGTCCCATCAGCTTTGGTTCACACATTTTATTTTTCAAAATAAGTGTAAATGTTACAGTTCATCATCTAAGAAACATATTTACAGGGTTTGCAACAGTGAAATAAATAAGCTTGTATAGAATAAAGCAGAAATGGTAAATGTTTACAATATCTAAAATGTACAGCAGCTTTGGCTACCAAAGTTCATGTTCCAAAAAAAACCCCATCTCAAACTATAGTTTAGTATTAATAAATAAAGCTATGTGAAAAAATAAATAAGATACTCTTCTGTCTACTAATTTAACTACTTTTTTTACACTTAGAATAATAAAGAACTGCGTAAGCATTTACAGCCGCCTCTTCATTTTAAAGCACATGGTCATGATCCAAACAGACAAATCTACTGAGTTACTAAAAAAAAACTTCAATATAAATTGGTCTCCAACCAATTTTGGCATCAGGATGGTCTTTGTATTGAGAAACTGGCAATGGAATAAGAACTGATCCCATTTTTCTTCCTATGAAACCCCAGTTTGTTTCGTAATGCTTTTCAGATCCTATCTTTCCCTAGGTTGATCAGATTGGTACAAAGCCTAGTCTTGCTGCAACAGCGTGTTCCCTTGAGTGGTTTAACATCTCCGTGTGCTTAATATGCCTATCAAATCCCCGATTAGGACCTTTATCCCTGCAAGAATCCTGCAATAGGCTTTCTAAAAAACACTGGCTCCAAAGAAAAGTGCTATGTCTCTTTCTCATGCTCTGATGTTGTAATGTGTACCATTATTTACACGTCTTAGCAAGCTCCCTTGAACTTCATGCCTCCACTTCACATACTAGTATATGAAGAGCTGGTGACAACTGTATGCTCTACAATACATACAATCTGTTCATCTGAATAATGAGTGAATATATTATTTTTTTCTTAGATTTCTTGATATGGGCTAGCATACAAGTCATTAAATGGAAAACGAGATATCGACAAAGAAAATACATTAAGGCTATGGAATTAAGGCTTAAAAAAGGATGATTACTAACCACTGCTAACATTCTGTGGGAACAGTAGCTCCACACACAGCTGTAAATAAAGTTATGAAATGAGGCTTGGTATCAAAGACATTCCTCATAGGTCCAGATGAACCATCTGGCACCATTTTCTCTTCTCCGCCGACTATAAAATAACATTCTCAGTGGATGAACATCACTCCGACTTCAACTTCAAGTCTGCCGTTCTGAGATGATGAAGTATGACCGATGGGCTGATTCCATCTGGATGAGCCAAAGCCGGACTAAGGTCGAGTGGAAGGATGAAGGCTATTGGCTACTGTATTACAGACAGAAGTTTACAGAGTACAATTCACATATTTCATCTCTTAGAACTGTGGTTTTCTGTTGAAGTTTTCTGAATGGAATGACTCGGTTCATGTGAAGGTAGAAACCAGTCTAGTATTGGAAGTGTGTCCTTCCTATAGGCTTTGGGGGGGGGATGTTTAGACTGGCACTTTCAAAATGGTTCAATGTGGCCACCATGGAGACACCCATAATAAAAACGATAGGTGGCCAAGAATAACACTACAACTAGTACAAATACTGTAGAAATATACAAAAAGCTAAGATGGAAACCACACGTTCTAAAGCAGGGGTTTGGGTATGTGGGTCTGTAAAGCCTGCTGACTTCTTCTCATGATAAATAATAATTTGGTTGTAATCACTTCTGTCCAAACCAATGTGATCCAACTGGAATAGCAGTTCCTTTGGCCTCCGTTCATAATGATTATATCCACAGAGCTGCACTCAGAGGACCAGCAGCCACTGTGCCCCTTTAAGCTACAACCCAAACCCCTGTCCTAAAGCTTTTTATACTTCTCCTATCAGCTCAAAGTTCTGATTTCTGAGGAGGCAATAATAAGCAATGATATAACAATGTTCACAGTCAAAGGCTAACTCTGACAGAGTCGCCTCTCTGGCTTTGTCGTTCTCTGTGTTGAAGCGGAGCCCAGACTGGCTGCGTCCTTTCTCCGTCCATCCATTTGCCACCGGTTTCCTCATCTCCCAACTTCTCCTCACTCCACCCAGTGGCCACAGTAAAGGTCCAAACACAGAAAATAATATGGACACATAGTAAAAGGAATAGAGGTCACTTGTTTTGTCTCTTGTAGAGGCTCCTCAGTTTTACTGTCACACAGAGAGAAGGATGGGAAAGAGGCATCCACGGTGTGTGTAGCTAGCTACAGTGCATTGCTAAATAAATCACCATGGATACATCAGAAAGAGAGTGGGAGGTTCTGGGCAGCTCCGGTCCACAGAGTCTGGGGGTCTTTAACGTGGCATCCTGTCATTGCCCATGCTCAGCTTGGCCCTGGGGATGGTCATCCTCTCCCCACAGGGGGAACTCATTTCCGGGGAAAAGTTGATAATGCCGCAGTCATTCTTCACGTTCTGAAACTTGTTCTCCTTGGATGGCTCCATGTAGACCACTGAGTTCTTGTTAACATGCTTCTTCAGAATCACCGTCTAGGGAAGAAAGGGAAAAAACATAATCCCTTGGTTTTAGATCCAAATCCGTTCATAACACAGCCCTTGACAGCTAGCGGCTGATGAAAGCTCATTGTTTCATGGTAGCTTGCACTGTGCCTAGTTAGGGCTAATGGAGATGACTGTTGATAACAGCATGTGACAAATTACAACTTTCTGTGCCCCTCCAGTCTCACTTCATGGGGAGTTGTAGAACTTTCTGCTTTTACCATCGACCTCATAGGTTGGCTTCCAGTTGAAAGTGCTTGGCAAGAATTAAGTGTGCAGCGCTAAATTAATCCTACCATGACATCAGGATTTAGCTCTGTGGGTCATCAGAGAGGCCAAGGGCTTCAGAACCCTTCTTCTCATCATGTGCTGATTAAGACGATGTACAAATGACTTCTCACCTTCTTGGGGGCACTGTAGCAGGACATCTGCACCCACTTCTTCCTTTTGTTGATGAGCAGTGCAGTGATGAGGAAGATGATGACCAGGAGGAGACCTGCCAGTATCCAGGCTGCTGATTGGTAGATGAGGGCCATCTCTGTTTGGCTGGGGTAGTTCTCACCCAAGCTTGGCGTGTCTGTAGGAGACAGTCAGAAAGCATCAATATCAGGAGTCCCACCCTTCACAGACTCCATAAAAAAGCTGTTCCCCCATCCAATACATCCATTACTGTTTCCCCAATCTAGGCAATCTAAATGAAAAGCAGCTTATGTCCTTGCATTTGTGTTTGGCAGATATCCCGGCCCAATACGCAACAGACAAATTAACACAGGGAGACCCAGGACCGTATTGTTTAGGCCACGTCCATTTATCTTTATCATTTTGTTTCACCATGTGTCAGTATATATTTCACTCGTTTATCAAGCCGCCCCACCAATGTAAACATTCACAGGGGCTGGCGGGGGAAGTATCCACAAGGACGCCAAATAACTAGGTTATTACTTCACAACTTAATGAAGGGAATGAGGAAGGGAGGGAGGGAGAAGTGGGCTGAGTGAGTGCTTGGTGTTGTTGTCACCCGTGTGTGTGTGTGTGTGTGTGTGTATAGGGGATGGCTGTCACCTGTAGCAGCAATGATGGGTGGTACAGTGACAGTGGTGATCCATACTACGCTCTCCACTGTAGTAGTGGCACTGGTCTTGGGGGCTTTGGTGGACACC
>CABFOS010022473.1:0-11377 GCA_900660315.1 Diretmoides pauciradiatus | reverse complement strand
TGGTCATCGCGCCACTCGCGCTCGTACTTCTGACTGTGCCAGTCTGGAAATAAACAATTATGTAAAGAGCAACAATCTTACAATTAGAGCAAACAAGAACACACAAAATCAAATGGTATTTAACGCAAAACCTCATGCCATGTCTGGTCTAGGTCATAGGAAAAGAGTCTGCCAGAGAAAACAGGGTTTGTAATATCACCGATCATTAATAATCTACACATTCTGTCTCTGATTGTCAGTTTACTTCCTTGTGTATTTCTGCATTCCTTTTAAGATAGGGAAATGACAAAATAATTTTCCATAGCCTGATGAAAAATAATGTGCACCACTTGGATGTTTGGTGTGTCATGCTCGTGGTGTGCTATACTGTGTGTGTTTCAAATGAGCTTTTTGTTTTTGTCCCGCCGCAGGCCTGTTAATCGTCTCGATTCCAATCAGTCCATTGAGTTGTCCTGCAGAAAGGATTATATTCTTCAACACATTTTTCCAGTGCTTGGGTAAACATGTGATTTCTCAATTAAACACATCTTGTATGACTACTAAGGAATTTAATTCACCCCACAAAGAAAAGGGCACCAACAGTTGGATGGATGGCGCAATGCTCATGTCAGCCAACAAATAAACATTTATTTGGCCAGACCAGCGGGGCCAGCCCTATAAACGCAAATGTCTGACTGACTGAGATGACTGACGAAGTTCTACAGTACCATTGGTCAACTTTCGCACACGTGATCTAGTACATGTGGAATTACTGCAATGTCAAATAGCGCCACAAGGTGGAATCACACTGTTACACTTGGCCCAGGTGGCCAATTAGTTCAAGCAAGAGGCGGGCTTTACCACTTCCTGTTTTGATGCTGGTAGATGTGGTAGCAACGGTCAACGGTGGGACAATGGCAAATGCAGACGAAAGGTTGATATTAGTGGTATTTAATTAAGATGAACTACAGAATTCAAGGTCAGGACATTATTCAAATGCTAATCGGTGAACGCATGCATGGAGAATTGAAGCGACCGCGCCTGTAGCGACGGCATCTCGTTGTGATCACCGCCTACGTTCTGGTGCTCATGTATGATTAGACTTGGCGTTGTATGGTCAATGTCCCTTTCTGTGTCCCGGGGCTCCGGCTAACAATAAATACAAGGGTAGCCTTGGATAAACACATTGCTGTGGTATTGGTCTCGAATTGGACTCGTAGTTTTGCGGTCCTGGTCTCCACCTCGGCACTCTCAACTCCCTCCTGGTCTTGGATCAGACTTGATCTGGACTTGGACTCGACCAAGGCGGTCTCGACTACAGCTCTGGGTCCAGCCACATACTAGGGTTTGACCTGGTCTTGTTTTATGCCAATGAAAGTATGAGCCGTTTCACATCTGGCTTTGAAGGGTTGCCAAGACAAAGTTATTAATGAAATCAGTAGGGCTGCAACTAATGATTATTTTCATTATCGGTTAATCTGTCGATCATTTTCTCGATTAATCGATTAGTTGTTTGGTCCATAAAATGCCAGAAAATGGTGAAAAATGTTGATCACTGTTTCCCAATGCCCAAGGTGACATCCTCAAATGTCTTGTTTTGTCCAAAGCCCAAAGATATTCAGTTTACTGTCATAGAGGACTAAAGAAATCGGAAAATATTCCCATTTGAGAAGCTGAAATCAGAGAATCTGGAAACATTTTCTGAAAAAAAAATGACTCAAAACGATTAATAGTTGACAACTAATCGTTGCAGCTCTAGAATTCAGGTGTGAATGCAGCTTAACGTAGATGTAGAGGCTACGGCGAAGCACAAAATTGTCAAGCTCCTTTTTAAGGCGTGTGTGCGTATTTTTTCAATGCTGAGATCAGAGGTGTGCAAGTTCTCTTCATTGATGTTTATTCAGAGAAGAGACATGAGGAACTCATCATTTCTACAGCAGGTCTGGTCAATGAGTGGAAAGAGGATGTTACAGTTGGTGTGTCACAATTCATGTTTATGGTAAGTACGCTTCATATTGGGGGTCTTGAATCACCCTGTTGGGACTTATTTCATTTAATAATGACCGACTTGTTCATCATCTCTTACAGTAAAAATGTTTAGAATGAGCACCAACCAGACTGAATCACTGGAACAAAACCCAGATCAAGCGTCATTTTGAAACCGACTACATTTGCAGAATCATGGCTCGTTTGCACATTCTGGCTAGTTTCCTCAATCTGGCAAACCAGGCCATTCATACCGTTATGCTGTTGTGTCTCAAGCTATCTTAAAAAATATATGAAAAATGATCTACTCAGATATCAAAGAGCACACACACCACATCCTGCTGCTGAGTCATGGTCTGAACACTCATACTACAAACTACCCACTAAACGGTAGCATTCAGCAACAAACCACTATGACTATTAACGCATTAAATATAACAACAATAGTATTACAAAACCGACATATTCAGTCACACGTGTTCCTGACCTGGACTTCATGGTACTTAAAAATAATTCTTAGTTTGTTTTAAGCTGCAGCTAGGTGGGGTTTTCCACATGAATTCACAAAAAGCATGCACTTTTCATTTTCAAATACTTCCCCCTGAAACCCTGCGGCGCCTGACATGTCCTATCTGACTCTTAAGTAAGCTAAACACACACGGCCATGCAGTTATGATGCCGGGTGATGACATCACAGACTCACCTCTGAGGTCGTTCCTGGTGTTGGGGGGCATGCGGGGGTTTTCATTCTGCCTGCTGTTGTTCCTGGAGGCCGAACGCTCCCTGGGACCCTCCGACTTGACCTCGATCATCAGGGGAACCCACTTGTGCTTGTTGCCTATCGGGGAGGGGCGTGGAGAGACAACACCGTTAGAGGGGGAAAAAACATTAAGCTATTTGGTTATTTATTCATTAACTCACCTTTTTAACCCACACCCGAATAAAACAAAGGATAAAACATTGGATTGCACACTATGTAAAAGTAGATGGTACAACATGCCAAATTTTGGTAAACTGCTCTTAAATGATTCAAAAGATCAACACCTAATCAGACATTTAGTTAACAGTGATTGGAAAAATGTCACACAAATGAACATCAGACACTGACCCTTGGACCATTAGGCTGCAGAATAATAAATAGCATAGATGACTACACTTGCTAACCACTATTTATAAAGCAGGACAGGAATCTGGTTGCCCACGGTGGCTTGTGGATGCTAAAAGGATTTTCAGGATGCAAAAAAACAACGAATGGTTAGCTGCTAATTTTAACCAGCATTTTCGTTTGTGGCCGGGGTTAATGTCCAACCCTGTTGGGAAACCTTGTCATCATTACTGTACTGAGTGTGCTGCAGTTCCTTCGCTGGCCAGCAGGCTGCGTCAGTCATCTGCTGGCTGGAACAACGCCTGTGTGTAGGAGTGTGTGTCAGATACTGAAAGCCACGGGACAGAGGAAGCCACTGCCAGTTTAAAGTGACGTGGCCCTGCGTCTATCTGCTGACATTGTAGGTAAAAGGATAGAGGGAAAGAGGGAAAGAGAGAGGGAACGAAAAGAGTCAGGAAGTCCTCCCACCCCCCTTCACCTTCCCCCGACTCCCAACTGAGGCAATCCTGCTGTGAAGGTCAGATAATCACAAAACACTCACAGACTGACTTGAAACACCTTGAACACCAGCATTTATGGCTTCACGCATTGTGTCATCCTCACATCCTAACTACTTCTGGAAGCTTTCCCAACATAATTTCAATGACACCAGGTCAACATTTGAAACTAGTTTTCTTCATTAGGGATTTGTCACAAAAATAGAGGGGGGCGGCCTAAAATGGCCCGGTAGCTTTACTCATGACACCCATCCTTTTCAATGACAAATGCCAGCATTGCTCACATGAAAATGTTCAATTCACTGAAACATAAATAGTTTTTTCCCCCTCATACAGTTTCACTCAAATCAGCAATGAAAAAAACACAACCACAAAATGAGTGAAAATGCTAAAGCCCACCTACGCCACCTTAGTGTTTCCCTTAGTTCACAACTGTATCTGTTGTGAACTAAGGTTTACAGATTTACTGACCATTTATTCATCATATACTAATGTTTTTTGTCACTCTCCAGGTGTCATCGGAAATGAGAATATGTTTAAACTGACATGTGTAGGTAAATAAAGAGTAAATAAAAGGTTTTATTGTTTTGTTGTGGGTGTTGAGGCACTGTGCATTAAATCCCGAGCTCCTATGTTTCTATATACTGATACATGGCAAAAAGCGAGACAGGCCTAATTTAGCCAGTTAACCTGTCTCACCTCATCATCACCACCACCTCCCTCTGCCTGACGCTCTCTACCTCTCATTCCCTTCTCATCGTGATAACAGATCTGGTTGTAGCTAATCCTGACATGGATGAATTCAACTGGTGGGTTCAGGGCTTTTCCTGTCAGGTTTAATCTCTTGAGGACTTTTTCCTGCAAAAACAACTTTTCAACGCTCAAAAGGAACAAACGTTCAATGACGGGAGAAAATACATTTTCCACTCGATGTCTGATTATTGTTACGAACGACGAATCAATGAATCTTTTTTTCTGTAACTGATTGTGGGCAAAACAATTTTGTTTTTTATGAAAGTATTTGAATGAATAATGAATTTGACTCTGTAATTCAGCCCCACTCTACAATCAATTTTGACCCACATGATGACAAATTGATTAATCGATTATTCTGATTCACCCCAAATGATTACGTGACTTAGCTATCAGCTGGAGTAATGTCACTTTGCACATGGCACATCCTAAGTCCAATATTGGAGAGAAGAAGTTAACCATTAGCTGGATATCAGGATTTTGTCAGACAGAGTTTTTTGAGGCCCTTATGTGTCTAGCAGGTGATGTCTGTCTGACTGACTCACACAAGCGGATGAGGGAAAAAGGTCTGTGACGTGTGTGGTTACAAACTACAGCTGAGTGAGATTAGTCTCTGATGTGATGTGTAACCTCTTAGTGTTAGATTGATTTAGATCACTTTTCTATACATTGAGCAACTTTTTATTTTGTAGTGGCCATGATGGGAAACACTTGAACCTTCAGATATTGAAACAATGAAACTATCAGGTACGGTCCAGGGCTTCAGGTCTCCCACCAAAGGGACTCATTACAAAATTACTAAGATCTGCGCTTCTTCTGACCAAATATTCTGACCAGGGAAAACCCAGAGAGATGACAAGACCAGGAAAACCCAGACCTTCTGGACAATACTTCCCTTTCTGTGTACATACAAAAAAAAGCCCTGAAAAAACAGTCGCATCCCCCTAAACTGGTAAAACATGGCACTGATGCTGCTCGAGTTAGAGTTAAAAGTTAAAAGTCCAAGTCCAAGTCGAGTCCAAGTTAAAAAAAACAACAAATGTCATATAATCTTCACCTTTTTTCTTCTGTCCGTTCTTCTGGGAGTCCTCATCACCGTTCTTCTCCTCTCCGGAGTCGTCCGACTTGGCTTTTAGGTTCTCCTTGCTCTCCTCATTGCTCTCCCTCTTCTCCTTTGACTCCTTCTTTACCGCCGTTCTCTTGGGAACCTGGGGAACGGACAGGTTCATATCCATGATATATATAGAAAGGATGGCTGCGATTTACAGAGCAATCAGAGGCCTATCAGAGGTGGCATAAGCCCGGGACTAGTAATATGTGGGGACCTCATGTAATTAAAGACTTACGCCCCCAAAGCTGGTGAAAATCCTTTGCACAGGCTAGTGAATTTCCCTGAAATGACTGGGGCTCCAAGTGCAATTATAAGGTCATGATTTTACAATTTGCCATTTACTGATTTAGCAAAGAAAACTTAAGTTTGCACGGTAAACGCACTCCCTCCATTTTTCATGACACAAAGAAGATATGAATCATCTAGAAGAAACCAAAACCAAATTCCGGCTGAAATTAAAGAGCTCAACTTGCCCAGGAAAAGTCTTTTGAGGGGACCTTTGCTTTCACCAAAACACAGCATGTAATTTGCACTGAAATTATTATTTTACAGGTTACAGTTTTGCACAGCACTAAAATCACTGATGATCTCTGTAGTTATTACAAACCCAGGTAATATTAGTCCCGTGCGAATATGGCTTTAGTCAGTGTTCATAAGTGGATATTAGCAGTGGATAAAAACACATCCCTAGTTAGTGGCGACTGTGGTGCATATACATTCACCAATACACTATATACCAATATACGATCAACACATTTGGAGTTAAGTACCTGGAATAGTATTGGTATTGGGAAAAACAAACAAAAAAACAACTGCAGATACAACATCCTGTGGGATCAAAATAAGTGACGGGGACAATCTAGATTTTGCAGGTAGCTTGGTACTTCCATTAATCATAATAGATCAGAGCAACACGAGCATCACTGATCCCGTCCAGCCCAAGGCTACGCTAACCCACCGTCACGGACGGAAGGGGAGTTCATAGTACATGGTGCTGCGGTACCTTTTTTGGTTACACAGAGCTGATATTCGAGTTTATTCAAATCAAAAACACAATTCAGCCTGTCCTCTGTGTTATTGAAGCTCGGCTATCAGCAACACACATTCCTGCCAAGTTTGACACTCAATAAAAATCATGCAAAGAACTCGGGTTAAGGTTGAGTTAGTAATGTGACAAGATGTAGGCCACGTTTCATGCCCTAAGCTAACCCAGCCCACCTACCCATGTTAAGTCACTTTTGGGGACTTTACATAGACTTACATTCATTTCCTGGAGACTTTCTCTAACCATTACATGCCTAAACCTAATCCCTACCCTAACCTTAACCTAACTTTAATCTAACCCTGACCTTAACCACTGACCCAATTTCCAACTGGGAACACGGCTTTTGTCCCCAATTGCACAAACCGTCCACAATCAACTGGTCTTAAAGTCTGGTGTCTGTCCCCGAAAGTGACTTAGTCAGACACACAGAAACACACACACACGCCATCAAGCGCCCGCTTCAAGGCATCGCATCACAACACAAGTGAGTCTCACCAAATGCCAAACAACAAGGGAGGTACACACAATGTCGCTGTGCTACAACCGGACCTACGCAGGCGGTCGCTCGTGTATTTTTAGGTGGCTGGAAAGAACACGTGAACTCTTTGCAAATGTATAAAAAAACTTCACACAACAGAAAGGTTTTAAAACCGATTAGCCTAGCTGAGAAATCACCAGATAGAAAGTTGATGGAGAAACATACATTATCTGGGCGCTGTGGCGTAAAACCTGCAATTAAATGTTTATTTGCTCATTTTATTTTTCATTTAGTTTTTCAGTACCCTTCAGTTTTCTGTAAATCAATTCTTAATTTCAATTCTTCAGGAGGTTTTTTTTTGCTATTGAATACGCGGGTTGGGTCACTCTGCTTTAAATAGAGCTTTTATATGTTTGTTGGCATGGAAATGATCAAATTTAAATATTGGCTATTGGCACATATCAGCTTTGGGCAGCTTCAGTCCAACAAACATCACAACAAGGCTTCAAAACAGAGTATCTGCAGGTTTCAACAAGTTCAATTTAAGACCTTTTTAAGACCACTTTGAATGCAATTCAACACCAATTTCACTGCCATACTATCAAAAGAACAAGTAGTGATATCTAAGTAAATAACAGTCTTAGAATTATTTTAAAAGTCCTAGAATGTATTAACATTAAGGTCGTAGCTACTGTAGGTCCCGGTATTAACACAAACACATAAAGTCTTCACATCAAAAACATGTGATATATTTCATATTATTTAATCTGCTGACACACCCACTATTATTATTTAAGACCTATACAAAATAAATTTAAGACCTTTTATTGAGAATTGTGAATTGAAGACTTTTTAATATCCTTTAAGATGTTTTATTGAGAATTGTGAATTTAAGACTTTAATACCTTTTAAGGCCTTTTATTGAGAATTATGAACTTTTTAAGACCCCGCGGACACCCTGCAAAACCTTGTATCGGTCGAGCCCTAGTTACTTGTAATGTGAGCGATCTGGGAAATGAAGCTACTGTTGCACCCATTATGAGGTACTCTGGATAAACGCATCAGATAAATACCTAACATGTAAATGAATCCTATACGAGGCCTGTGACCATGTATTCTCTTATAATTCACAACAGATGCACCAGTGAGCTTCTGCCATCGTATGTGAAACATGAAAAAGAACAAACATCAATCCCTGTGTGATTGAATGGAGTGAATGGAGACCAAGCATCCAGGTTGCGATTCAGTGGTTAAATAGAACACTAGGAGCAGTTCATTCCATTAAAAAAAAAAAAAAATCCACACCATTCCTCGATATCTGCAGCCATCACAAGTTGCCCTGGAGTGCTGATTGGAGATCAGATTTCCTCAATGCCAATCTTATTCTTAACCATCGGCAGGTCCAGGACAACTTCACCTTATACCTGCCATCACATGAGCTGTGTCGGAAAGCTCGTACTACCTACTAAACAGTGTGCAGCAGTAACACTACCAACACATTCAGTCCGCAACAAAAAAATCACAAATTTTCATACCATTTGATAACTGAATTCATCATCCAATTTTTGATATTTCTCCAAATGTGTCTCAATTTAACGGTCACATCAGGAGGCCAATTGGAATGAAATACAAGACCAATTTCGCAATTGAAATACATTTTAAGCTGAAAACTGTACAGCTATCAGCTATCATCATATCTGCATGACTAGGCTGATTTCTCACTGGAGAAATAGCGAGCTCAAAATGTCTGATATGATCTAACCTCAAAATGTGCAACATTTTTAAGACTAAAAAGCTTTCCAGGCCTTAAGACTTTTTCAGGATTGGCAGAAACCCTGTAAAGTATTTGACAAAACTGATGCCAGGAGTGAGACCCAACCAACACCCAAACCCTTGTGCACAAGTTACTACAAGGTTGTCCAGGGTAATAACAACAGAACATAGCAAAGCATTGCTTACTTGTTTTTCTTCTTTGCCATGGTATTTTGGTGGTATTGAATTTTTAGATATTAAACTTAATATTGGTATCAAAGTCAAAATTCTGGTATCATGACAGCACTACTCCTGGGATTTGTATTAAACTTCACCATACTGCAACTTACTGCACCCAGCATACTGACTAAGTAGAAGGCAATATGAGCTTTCAGATACACCACAGCAACTGAATGTCCACAGGTAGGCAGGCTTGCAGGTTTGGTTGGCCGCAGGGTAAACTTACGGCGAATCTGCGAGAGTCTCTGACCTGCCTGGCGGTCGCCGGGCAGGACACGGTCCGTGTCACTACCTCAATCTGAACAGAAGGAGGGAAGGGCAGTTAAGAAAGGACTGGTAGATGGATGGAGATTTACACACACACACACACACACACACAAATGCACACACACGCGCTGAATTTAAAAGCGGCATTAACTAAGATTCCAATAGGAATTTCAACAACATTGACAAGTGTCTAGTATAAGGCCCCCTTAAATTATGATGACCTGTAATTGACATAAATAATGAGCATCAAACAAGCTAGTGAAGTAGAGCAGAGCTCCAACAGAAATGTCTAGTAAAGAGGTAATATATGATTGGGGAGTTTTTAGTCCAAAGCAGAGTATGGGCAGAAAAGTGAGTTTTGAAAGCCAGAAATCTCAGCCAAGTACTCGTTGCGTCATTGGTATTGATCAACAACACTATAGTATCAACCCCTTGCAGCTACTTTATGGTCTTTTTGCGCTACGAGGCAGCAAAACTCTTAAAGCCCCTTTAAAACGTCTTCAGCGGTTTATTGATGTGCTCCAACAGCATCAGGGCATCATCCTTCTTCCTGCTGCCATCAAACACACTGAAATGCTGAGTGATGCCCCCCAAGCTGTGGATGGGTATAAAGCATCTGCTGTTTAGTATTTCCTTCTGGGATTAATAAAGTATATTGCATATCATCTAAATGTCATGTCATTATATCAAGACAGTTTGCAATGGATTTTGCATGGATGGGAAAAATAGTCGATTTGTTTTCAGCAAGGACAGGGAGATAAACAGATGTGTGACATGATGGAGAGCAACGATTTAAGTGGATGACAGAGCCCAGGTGTGAGTGGTGGAGTGTGCACTATGGATCAATACTGGTGGATCGTATAATGGCTGAGAAAATGTAGACGTTGATCAGAGATCAGAGGAATGCTGATTCACTCTGCTAAACGTACCATCATTCACCACAGGAAGGTACTGGTGTAGCCTTTGTGCGAGTCACGCTGTGGTGACATTCACAACGGTTCCTAGATTTCTGATAAATATCACTGGTGCTGGACATGAGGATTGAATGTGACAAGGTCAGATACTTGCCTCAGCAGGATATATGAAGAATTGAATGTCCATAATTGTCTTATATTTAAAAAGCTTGTAGATTTGTTGTATACAAATGAACAAAAAAAACTGTGTATTAACTAATTTGAGTTTAAAGAGTGAGACAGAGAGGAGCTGGTCTCCCACCCCCCACAGCTCTGTAGCCTGGATCTGGGGCCTCTAGAGTGCAACACAAAAAGTATATAAATAATGCACATACGAATAGGAAAGCCGATTGTAGCTCCGCCTCCTACACATGTTTTCACAACACCGTTTCTACACTGCTGCACCACCCCCAATGGGAACTGTTTGGAAAATATGACAGCACTATATACACAATATAGATCCAAGACAGAGGCTACAGCTGTAGTATGAACCAACATCAAGACCTGAACACTGAATCTATTGTCCTTTACATATATTGTAGTAGCCCAGTAGACCATCATTCTACCAGCAAGATTTCAAGTGGAAAAGTGTGGGTCGGTTTTTACACAGATTAATTTGGCAAATACTAAGAAATTGGGCTACTTTGTAGAACAAGTTGACATTCTTTGGGGTGGGGTGAGAAGTTGTCAGGGGTGACGAGTGATGGTGGTTGAGGTGTGGTACCACAACTAATCGGCGCACAAAGGAGGTAAACGACTGCCGTGAAAGAGCTGACTATAGGAAATCACCTAATATCTTCAGTTTGACATGTACACATTTTTAGAAATGATACCAATTTCCATTTAAGATAGAACTGTAGTACTTGTTTGTAGCAAAAATTGTAAAATGCAAACAGTGTAGCGTTTAAATCTCAAGTTTACCACAGCACCATCATCTTAAGCAAAACCCTGCAATCAAAAAAAACTTCCAGTATCCATTTACAGTATTGAATTCTTCACAGTGTGCATAATTTAAGGAATTAAGTGACTGATTTACAGCTCTAGATGTGTGGCGAACGGCATATTGCAATCCCCCCCTAAGAATAGCAGCAAAGCTCCACGGGGTGCTTTTATCATAGGGGATCCCTAAAAGGACATCCCTTCCCAGGCCTTGGCCCAGTCTTCCACCCCACCCCTCCCACCCCCAGCTACCAGACCCACCGGTTATTCCT
>CABFOS010022472.1:0-11151 GCA_900660315.1 Diretmoides pauciradiatus | reverse complement strand
CTCTCTCTCTCTCTCTCGATCATGAAAAGAAAGAAGGAAGGTTTTCACTCAAGTACAAAGCGTTTGCCCCTGGGGTAAACGGTCTAATAGTCAACAGCTTGACAAACAACTCCCCCCTCAATTCACACGGTCCCAGGCCTTCACAGTGGCGTCTGAACTGAGTTGCTGGTGGCCACTCTCTCTTAAGCCGGCTTCCATCCTAAACACCAGTGTAATCTCCTGTTGTCCGTCCTCCTTAGCCGGGTTTGGTTTACTTACATCGCAGTGGTCTTGTTTACTATCTAAGCAGCCAATCTGTATTCATCATCCGCTCACTCCCTAACCCTATTCATTTAGCTTTTAGAAGGGATCAGCAGGGGAGTGTCAACAATGCATACAGATGCCCGTATGTATGTTAAGGTCAGGGAAAACAATGAGAGGACATGGAAACACAAGGCTACCCAAGGTTTAGGTTACCATGACACCCTGCTATTTGATCGACTAAAGAGGTCAACGTAAGGTAACATTCAAGATCGTTCATTATGTGAAATTCAGAATTAGACCATGATGGACTGTCTTCATTTTCTGTGTCCTTCCCCATGTAATAAATGGATGTAATATATTGATGCAGCATGTCTGGCAACTAGTCTGGCATATTAACTAGATTAATTGCAGTGAAAAGAGGGTCACATGTCTATTGCCCATCTCTAACTTGGTGGAAGGTTTAGTTGGTTTGTGCCAATATAGATTTCCAGCTCCAGAGTTATAGGATATTTTGGTTTATTTTCATTTATTTTTGGTTTAATTTTCGCTCAGTGAAGTTGTTGACATGCGGTAATAATTCATATTATAAGGGAGTAAAGTATTCCAGTTAATAGTTGGCACATATAAACACCATAACTGTTTCATAACCTGATCATACGCTGATTATGATAGCTGTGATATGCTGATAGAGCCTGGATACTCGGGTATGCAGTCACCTAATCCCATTCGCATTTTTGTCGTCTGTGCAACTTCAAGTGTCTTAAACACACTCACTGACACAGGGATATAGAAACTACAACCATTTAGATCGAATGACGAAGCAAACCAACATCGATGTCCAGACACAGTGATTCAGTGCAGCAAGGGGAGACAGCTAGAGTGAGACAGATAAGAGGCTAGAGAGGCGACGAAGGGCAATGTGGAAACAGGACAGGGAAATGCCTTCTTGGACTATTACCGGGGTACTGACATCACCACTCAGAGGGAGCATCCAAAAGTATAATACTCAACCAGTTATGTTGCTAAATAATGCAATTATATTCATTGTGTGTCACACATGGACACATGTAGCCTCTGCACAGCATGGTGCACATATAAATAGCAGTTGGATATTGTCTAGGTCAATAAGAGTAAGACCTTGAGACAGCTGGCCTGCTTTAAGCTTCAGGTGAAAACCTGTAGCTTAAAGTACTCAACTATTTTGTGAATGTTTGTTAAGGGGATAAATAGATATGACAAGCGGCAAAGATTTACACTGTTGCATAATAGTTCAAGGGAAACTTAGTCTCTTTTTAAGTGAGGGGATTTCTGCATTCTGCTCTTCCCTTGGGCTTTGAAGCGCAAAAACAACTCTACTTTAGCATACAGCCCCAATGCTACTCATTCAGAAGCCAAGGCAAGGTGATTTGCAAAACAGCTGCTTTGGATTGCCTCTAATCCCCTTAATACCTTTCCTCTGAAGTTGGAGACACACACACACACACACACCATGAGACCTCAAGTCCCTCCCCATTGTGTTGAGCCCCCTGGGGACCGTAGGACTGGGAGCTAAGTGGGGTTTTGGGTGGTGGCGTGTATCTGCTTTAGAGAGATCATAGCGTGACTCTGGAACAAAGAGGGAGGTATGAACCTGATATCCTCGCAGTATCATGCAAAAAGCAGCTTCTTTCACACTGTCCTTCACCGCCCCCATGCACACCCACTCAGACACCCCAGAAACCCTCTGGATGCCTCCCCGTCACCCTAAATGTGACCCTCTGCCCAGGAGGGACATATTTGATGAGCTCAGGTCACTATGGTGTGACGCATATAGAGGGCTCTACTTACACTTTCATTGTCTCTGTACTCCAGCATGCTAGAGCCCTCTGGCATCAAGATTAATAGCTTCAGATCAATAGCATCACGGACAGCTGTGCAACAGAGAATGTAGATCAAACAAATACAAACTGAATCCCTTTTATTTCCTTTTGCATCTCAGCAGTTTTAAAGTCACTAACTCTACAATGACTCTACAAAATTACACTCCAGAACTTAACCACTCCACTCTTTATCTTCCCTTCCCTAGATGTGAAGAAGGACTGGTCGGACCATGCTCTATGGTGGGAGAAGAAGAAGACATGGCTGTTGAAAACCCACTGGACCCTGGACAAGTACGGCATCCAGGCCGACGCCAGACTGCTCTTCACACCACAACACAAGCTCCTGCGCCTCCAGCTGCCCAACATGAAGCACATGAGAGTCAAAGTCAACTTCTCTGACCGTGTCTTCAAGGCTGTCTCTGACATCTGCAAAACCTTCAGTAAGTTGCACACAGGAATCTTTAATGAGGAAAATGGGTAGGGCAGCATTCACAAGTGTCTTGTTTTCATTGGAGAGGCGGAGAACGGTCAGGAAGCAAATGGGAGATGAGATCATGTGTGACCAGTTTGCAATGAGTTTTGGCAATTTAATTAGATTTGAGTGTAGAATGGAGGGTCGAATTTGAACTCGAACTCACCCTTGCTGAAGATGCCCACACTTCTGAACCGCCCCGTGGTTCCTTCTAATACTACATTTAGAGAGCTTATAGAGGTGTTTTTGCTTCAGACCTAGCTAGTAGTGTCCTTCCTCTTGTGTTGGTTTTATCCTTAGCCATTGTTGTGTTTATTAAACAGTCCCTGAGCTCTGCATGCTGGAGTCACCTCTCCTGACCGGCAGTTCACTATTTGTTCTGCAGACATGTCCTTGGAACTTGGGCTCAATCAGTCTCATAGTACTGTTTAGTAAACACAGATTGTCAATCTGACACAGGCTTATAACACAAGCACATAACGTGCACATATACAGTCATGCTTGAAAGTTTGTGAACCCTCTAGGCCGGGGATGGATATCATTTCTAATATAATCCTTGTCTAAACCTTAGATGTTAATGACGATATTCCAAATAAAGAATATGTACAAATAAATATGATACACTTTCATTGTTTATTTAACAAAAACTCAGATATCCCTGTATGCAAAAATATGTGAACTCCTTTAATCGACCTCCTTTAGCAGTGATTACTTGGAGTAAACGTCTTGTTCGCCAACTCCTCCTGACATAAATCTGCCGGTTTGAGTCCGAGTTGTGGCGTGCTTCAAGTCCTACCACTTCTCCCTGAGCCATTCTTTGATAGATAGTATATAGGTATAGCTACTATGGGCATATTTACTTGCATGCTTAGGATCATTGTCTTGTTGAACAGCCACTTTTGGCCCAGCTTTAGCTCCCTGAATGATGGCCAGAAGTTCTGTTCATTCTCTGGTTTCCCTCAGAATTCATGGTTCCCTTAATGATGTCGAGTCATCCAGGTCCAGAGGAAGAAAAACAGCCATGACACTCCACCACCATGTTAGAGCGGGAAGATAAGGTTATTTTGGTGGTGGGCAGTTTGGGGTTTTCGCCAAACATGACATTTTTGATTGCGTAGTTTGATTTTGGACTCATCTGTTCAGAGAACAGACTTCCAGAAATCTTTAGCTTTGGGCAAAGACGAGCAGCTTTGTTCTTTTTAGACTGTAAAGGCTTCTTCCTGGCTACCCTCGCATGAAAGCCGTTCCATGTTTTTCTTATTGTTGATGGATGCAGAATGACTTCAGATGCAGCAATGGAGGCTTGTTATTTCTAGGTTGTTTTTTTTACTAGTTTTAATATTTTTCTTGTGGCTCTTGGTGATCATATAAAAGGACATCTACTTCTTAGTCCCTCTCTATCATGTCATTGCACACTCACTACTCACTTCCAGAGGTCCTCTGATGTCTCTGTAGATCACAACATAGTGTTTTTCACCTACACTGGTAACACCTAACCAACCAGGTTTCTCACTTTTATTTACGCCACACAAACTCCTTCCGAAAGATCTGACCTTTTGACTCTATACCCAATTATTTACTCACCTGATTCTACTTACCTACTTGATTTAGCAAATGCAAGGTTTACTTATTTTTGCATCTGCACTAATTCCCTTTCAAACTGTTTCCATTTTAAGACATGCAGTGCAATTTCATTTAGATCCTTTACTTCAGTTAAGAAAATGCTATTCTTTTTATTAAATAAGGATAGGTATGTCATGTTAAAAACTCACAATTTCAGTAATTGCCCACGAGGTGTGCAAACTTTCTGTACGTGACTGTACATACAGGCAGGAGCAAATTCACATGCCTCACCCTTCCTGCAATTTGAAAGTGTCCAAATTTAACTGTCCTGCATGGTCTAGCACCCAGGGGTCACACACCATCCACCATTGATATCTTTCATCACTGGTACCATGCTGCCCTGTCAGAGAGGTGTCAAAGGTCACACAATGGAGTCCAATGACCCCTGACCTTGTAACACCCACTTTTCTTAGTTCCACACTGGCTCCAAATTTCGCCCCTTGCCCCGTAGTCACCGTCTCCAGGAGGGCCTGCAGGTTTGGAGAAACCCCCATACTAATCCTTCCATCAGGCAGTGTCCAGGACACCTGTTGGGTCTTTCTCACAGGCGGCAGGATCAGGAGTTCCAGGGGCAGCTTTCCTGTTTTTATTGGCCTCTGCAGGTAGCACTCTGACTTGTTTTTAATTTGTCAGGAATGGAACTTTTGTTTTTTCAAAAGGCTAAAGAGGTCCGCTCTCTAGTTCTATGAAATGAAATGAAAAGAACAAATAGCACATTTAATGTAGTACAAATACACACAGAGGTTGTTTTTCAAAGAGGAGGCAGTGTACAGGCCAGCAGCCTTTCTCTCGGCCAGTCCTAGTTAGGAATGTGTCTACCGCTTCTGTAATAAATCTATTTTAGCTCCACAGAAATTCAGGACAAATTGCTTTTGGCTGACTTGGCGCGTGCCAGGATTTTGCGAGATGACTTACGGTGGCTGTGAGGGGCCGTGCAGCATGATATGCCTCTACTGTTGTATTCACCTCACCTCACTTGTGTGCCTTGTTTCTTTTTGGAAGTAAAATGTCTGTTGCGGCCGGTGGAAAAGTTCTTAATTGTGGCTTGAGGTCACGATAGCTGACAGTGACTTAACAGCTGGTCTGGCCTGGAAGTATTTAATTTTTTGTTATCTGGGCAACTTTAAGTTTAACAATTTCCTGTGTGTATTTTCTGCTGACTGCCTGGGAGCTGAACAGCATCAGAGTAGTGGACAGGAAGAGACGAGGCCGGTCCAACTGGCCTTCACTCCAGACAGAAAGAAAGGGAGGGGCAGAGATATTGGAAGACAGCACCAGAGAGTGAGATAGAGACGGGACTGGGTTTTCCTTTCAGCGATGAGCAACCCACCCCTCCTCCAGTTCTTCTTTTCATTACTTATAATGATTTATTTTGCCTGGGCTTTTTGCTGTGGGCTGTCCAGTCAGCCAGTTGACACAGAAGCTGCTTCCTATTGCAAAACAAGTTCTAAGCTCAGTCCACCAATGAAGTACTTGGCAATCTTTATACTGTGCTGTTCTCCTCCTTACTTTCTTACTCCTGTAAACACAATTACAGTATAATAATAATAAAAAAAACACGCTCGTATGTTAATCTGCAATATTGGAGATGACTTCAACTCACATTTTATTTCATGTTCCTCTGACTTTCTCTTGTACAACGCCACCAACTTCTCCATGCATGAGAAGTGCATATCTACCTACCACTCAAAGTTAAAGGGATCAAACCAATTTTCACTGCTGTACTTCTCCCATGTCCATGGCAGCTGTGTGTAGTCCCACCCCCTGACATGGACACAGTCCATCTGGGCTGGCTTGGAAGGAAGAGGACTCAACAAAAGGCCAATGTACTGTAGTGGGTGAAATCACTCAGTTCCACTCCTGTTTTGAACTTTGCTTCTCATTGGCAGCCTTTATATCCTGCCCTGCAATGCTTATTTGGCTTGTCACATACGCAGATAGTGAAGTGAAGGCGTGAATGATTTTCCACTTTAGATGATATATTTTTTACTCGGTCTATATTATTCTGGCAATCCTCAGAGCCCAAGTATGTGTGCTTTCTGATGTCCAAATAATTTCTCTGGTATGATGCCATCATGTTTGGTGTGTCACGCTGTCAGCTGAAATACTACGGAAGGGCCCCATGAAATCAAAAGGCGAGGGATGTAGCTGTGAAATAACAGGAATGTCACTGGTTGCATTAACTCTTTTTGAAAGGTCATTTGTCCGACGAATAGTCACATTCAAGACCTGGTGACCTTGTCCTGTCTAGACAACCTGGACTCGCTTCGGTCACCTCAAATGCAATTAAATGCGCACACTAATCACACACACACGCTCAATTCTCGTCTGGCTGAGGTCTGTCTTAGTCGTCCTGTGAGCCAGGACAGGAAATATATCCTTCACCAATGACTAACACATGACTGTGGACCTGGGGGCCTGAGATGGTATGAAATAACACTGCTTCTCTCCCACCAGGTTCCACCACAGAAAACAGCAAAGCATAGAACACTACTTGTGGCTGCTAGTACTTACGGCTAACAGCAGTCACGCTGCTCCACTTAACGACTTGTTTAGTAAGCACTCCTTTGCTAATGTGTCTTGGTGTTCCCCTGATTCTATTGAGAATCTAAGGGGCAGGGACAGTGCTGTAGCCTTTGGCATTCACAGGCTCTGCTCTGGAGATGTCCAGTTATTATAGGAGAAATTATTTCATAAATGGAGGACAAGGACAGGACATGATGTAGACAGAGAGATGTGGATACTGAGGGAAAACAGGACTGGGATGTCCATTACAGAGGAGGAGGACGGATCAATGGCCAGATGAGGATGACAGTTGAGAGGGGTTGGTCAGGGCGCTTTGTCCTCCAAAAAGCACTTTGGCTTGTCTGGGACTGTTGCTTTATCGTTTTGGTCCAGTTGATTTATGGCTCATCCTGCGGTCTGCTTGACTGGCCCAAGTGTCCCAGACACTGTTGTCACAACACCGGAGGCGTATGGTTTGGCCTCAACTCCAACTCCCAAATTAAAGAGCGTTGGTATCCTTTTTGATTGGCCTTTTAGCACCTTTCAGCCTGCTCTAAGATGGAGGATGAGATGCTCTGACACAATACACCCTGTTGCATTTGCTCTGTTGAGCTTTGGTTTTAAGATTGACAAATAGTAAAGTATATTGCTTGGCATTTGAGATAAAAATGATGCACCAAATGCCATATATATATGGTCTGTACCTTGTGTCACCTCCCCACTGAATCCTCTCCCATTCTTTCCTCTGCTCATTCTACATTCTAAATCCCTTCTGTCTCCCATCCTGGCTCTAATTTTTTTTTTTTCAACTTTTCTCTTACTTGATCATTCTTGGTAGCAGGAGGAATGTTATCATAGCACTATGGCTCTGACCCTACGTACATTCTTGTTATCTCTTTGGGGATGACTATGGGCTACTTGTTCACTCTGGAAAAAACTCTTGATTTATTGCTCCTGCATATTAGCTGATCACTGATCAGTCAGACTCACAGCAGCCCAATGAGCAGCACATAATAACACAGCTCATGACCTATGCAAGAGAACAAAGAAGGTAAAACCTCTCTTTATTTTTCTCTCCATTTAAGGTCTATCTTTTTAGATGGTAAACCATGGTGCTATAAAATTAGAATATGACTGTGTTTGTGATTCCTCTGTGGTCAGCCTTACTCACTCCAGTGAATCATGTGTTCCAAGGAGTAGACCTAGCGAGCCTAGCTGGCTCTGTCAGTCCCTCGCTGCTGGCTCCACGCCTGGTTACTGCCACAGCTCTGGAAGATGGGGCCTTATTGTGTAGCTGTCATGTCTGCTAATGGAAATCAACCAAGCTTTTGTAAGCCCTTCAACCATTGCTCCTCCGTCCTCTTGTGACACTCGCCATAAATACCTGTTGAGCGTAAGAGCTGATTTTCCACCAGAGCGTACATCTTGACTTATCACCATAAACATAGAATGCAAACTCAGCTGAATATGTCAGTGGGTATGGAAACAGAATTTAAACTCTTGCTTGTCCTTCCTTTCCTTATGCTATTTGTGCTTTATCAGATGGGGCATTCCTTGCATGGCTATTACTCATCTCCTCCTTTCATGGGAGTGTTGAAAGGAGGGTATCTGTCAATTTATTTGCCCTCGCCCACACATTTCCAATGTCTTCTCCTGTTTTTCAGGCACTCAGCTGTAGGGATTCGGTAGTAGGGCGTAATATATTGGTTCATTAGTGATATTGTCCTTTCACAGATATATCTGCCTCTGCATTTTCTCCACTTATACTGCGCTGATGGATTTCAGCTTAATGACTTTCATTGTTTTTTTCACATTTACCACAGAATTTGGTCTTGTAGAAGGTTCTAATAATGAATTATGCTGTAAAATAGGACAATTGGTTAGAATTTAGTCATTAAAGACAGCGTCATCACATGTTGTTCATTTTTCTCCCAATCATTTGGATCGGACCCCAAAAGCCTAAAAAGGTTAACTGGGTCCTGATATTTTGCCTCTGCGTACGTTCCTGGTGTTGACAATGAAGTCATAGGAATGAATGACGAAAGTGATTTGGTTGTTTGACATCGTAGTAAAATGCCACATGCCTCTGCTATGCCTCACCAAGAGACACATGCATGCACACGTACACCCACCCAAACACTGGTGGTGCCTCTCCTCACGCAGCTCAGCAGGGCTAAAGCTAGGCAGCACGCCTGCACTCACATGGCTGTATAAGGGCACAGGGACGGTGCTTCACTGCTACAGGGGAGAGAGCGTATGAGGAAGGAGGGAGGCAGAGAGAGGGAGTCAGCTCCCATCTGGTAGTTCTTAAAACCCCTGGAATGCTTTTGCTTTAGTTACACAAACTAAACAAGCATTCTCGCCAAGCCAAGAAGTTCTGTCTCTTCCTTAGGATTCAGACTCCTCTGCTTTCTCTTTCCTACAATCTCTTACCGGTGTTAATTTCGCTAATGAAAACTATGACGAAAAATGTTCGTCAACGACCTTTTTTCCATGACTAAGACGAGACGTAGACGAGCTAAAAATAGAACTTGGATAATAAAAACTATGACGAAATGTATGTGTTGTTTTCGCTAACGAGACGAGATGAGACTAAAATGTTAGTGGTGGGTTATCGGACAATGCATGATATTTTCCCCCAATTGTGCGTCTGTCTGTCAAAAGCAATGCATCCCTGTCATTGGTTGAATTGGTGGAGGGGCGTGTGCAGATTGCCTCAGTCCTGACAACTGTACTACTGCAGTTGGTGGTTTGCGGGTCAGGTTGTTTACGTCCTTTACGAATTTCAACACCTTGATTGAATTGGTTTAAAAAGAGAAAACATTTTGACTAAAAGTTGACTTAACATTTTGAGTTGTTGTCGACTAAAACTACGAAGGATAAAAAAGACTCATTTTCGTCTTAAGACTAAGACTAAATTTAAAATAGCTGCCAAAATTAACACTGTCTCTTACACACTCGGTTTAAAGCACCTCTCCCTATCTGTGAAAATTTACGGGAGAGGGTTAGCTTTCACAAGAGGGTATGAGAAAATGAGTATTTTACAACCTCTCTGCAGATGAATTTCCTTTCATTACTTTCATTTTGTTATCAAATATCAGCCGCCTTGCCAATTTATATGGAATCCTAGAGAAGAGGGAATCTAGTTGAGGATCCAGCTGTGCTTCTAGACTAGCGCCATCTATCTAGTCTGACACTTTCTGGCTGCCTCACCTACTACATCAGAATCATCCCAAACCCATCCCAAAACGTCATTACGCCTGTTGAGTGATGGTTCCCTGGCCTCCTAGCCCAAGGGAAAAGAGGAGAAGAGCCAAGGAGGGAGACTGCTCTGTTTTAGTCATTATATCGACTGTGGTGTATGTTGTGTATGTTACTGTCTGGGATCTTACACAGAGCTCACACACACACATTGGAACAATTAGAATATGATTATTTACTTAATTTGACTGTATTTGCAGTCATCTTCAAGGATGGATTGGTGGTGTTTTGACAGTAGATGATTCACCAATGACTGCTACCAGATACTAGTTTTCTGTGTGTGAAAGCGAGGGGGCGAGACGGAGAGAGAAAGAGATTGAGATTGTGTCTTCCCTGTCTCATTTGGGGATTATAGTTGGAGCAAGATTTGTTGGGGCCCTGAGAAAAGGGATTTGCAATTTTCCACCTCTCGTGTGCACAGCTGTTTACGATTTTTACCCTTCTTATATGTCCCTCTGCTGTCTCTGTGGCTGCTTTCCCCTTCTGCCTCTTTCACCCTTTCTTAAAAATCGCCTCAGCGCCCGTGCATTCACCCCCATCGGATTCTATACTATTCAGTGTGCTTGGCCCTGGGTTCTGTGGTTTATTTGAAGCCTGTAGTTGAAAGAATACAAATTATGTCTTTAGTGACACAGTGACACAAGATCTGCCCATCATGGGGTCTTGGTTGGCTTAGCCATGTTGCTAGGCAAGGTTATGTTTATGTGACATCAAATGAACTCTGACTGACTCTCTCTCTCTCTCCGTCCATCCCTCTAGATATCCGCCACCCAGAGGAGCTATCTCTACTGCGTAAGCCCCGGGATCCCAAGAAGAAGAAGAAAAAGGTGGAGGTAGCAGAGGTGGAGGCTCTGGAGCTGGAGGGTCCTCTGTTAACCCCTGGATCAGGTGAGCTGACAGTTGGTATATCCCTGCATGAAGATGTAGCACCAACACCCATCGGTTACAATTCACCAACACAGATGGGCCTCACACCCTAAACTCTCTAACAGCGTAGTTTGCTCTGTTTCCATCGACTCTACAGTTATGGCCTTGTCATTGATCGATCAAAAGCCTGCACGTATGGCTCCAGAGATAAGTCACTTGGTACAGGGTTTGTCCTAAGATTTCCACCTCAGTTTGTTAGTTTATTCCACAGGTTTTTTTCCTTTAATATCCCAAAATTCTACATATCAACATATCCTATTA
>CABFOS010022469.1:0-10522 GCA_900660315.1 Diretmoides pauciradiatus | reverse complement strand
TTAAGAGAGACGGGCATTGATCACATCATTTGTATGTTTAATAAAAATGTATATTTGAAAATTAATTATTTGTATTGAAGGAAGTCCTTGAAAATGAAAAAAAATAGTACTTCAAAAAGTACTTGAATTTCATTTTGTAATGTCTGTATGAACCCTGGTTTTGATGTACTATGCACCCCTCCTCCCTCTCTCCCTCTGTCTGCAGTAAAATGTTTGTGGGTGGCCTCAGCTGGGACACGAGTAAAAAAGACCTGAAGGATTACTTCAGCAAGTTTGGCGAAGTGTCTGACTGCACCATCAAGATGGACTCCAACACAGGTCGCTCTCGAGGCTTCGGCTTCGTGCTCTTCAAAGATTCCCCCAGTGTAGACAAGGTGGGTCAGTTAGCTCCTCAGGAGACTCTGCGTCTCCCATCTAGTAACCTGGGGGGGGGGAGTTAACAATCACAATAACTTAATCGAGTGGTAGACTTGATTTTGTACAAAGTCATATTTATTAACCAATATCTTGGCTTTTCCTTCCGTTATTTATCTCGAGCTATGCATTTAGTTTCAGCTTCTTTGCAGATGAAGTGATGTAGAGTGAGATATGTGTCTGTGCCCCCGTGTAGGTTTTAGAACAGAAGGAACACAGACTGGATGGGCGTCAGATCGACCCCAAGAGGGCCATGGCCATGAAGAAGGAGCCCGTCAAGAAGATCTTCGTCGGGGGGTTGAACCCTGAGGCATCCGAGGACACTATCAGGGAATACTTTGGAGCCTTCGGAGAGGTCTGTTACACCAGGGCTTCTGCAGCACAACACGAGTAAACCCGAACCACCAAGTAGACCCACATTAGACCACTGATCAGTTTTAGTCCCATATAATTTCTAATGTATTGAATTATAGTTTCATATTGAGAAATTGAACTAGTTCTCATTTTAAGAACTTCTTGGTTAGACCTACAGGTAGATCGAGCTTCACTGTAGAGAAATAAATCACAATATTGACTACTGCAACTTCCAAGAAGCTTCAGTAGTGAAAGGTTTGCTGCCGTGGAACATCTCTGAACTATTAATTAGTATGTTTCATCCTAATCACAGTGAATTAATAGGAATGGCATAAAGTACTGCATGAACAACTATTGAGAGAATAGGAACAAGCTAAACCATCCCCTCATTCTAGATTGAAACCATTGAGCTGCCCATTGACCCCAAATCAAAGAAGAGGAGGGGTTTCATCTTCATCACATACAAAGATGAGGCCAGCGTCAAGAAGTGTCTGGAGAAGAAGTTCCACACAATCGAGGGCAGCAAGGTACAAACACAAGCACACACGTTTCCGTCTGATGGTCAGTGTCAAGTTCTGACACCTACAACTGCCAATGTGTCGGCCCCTATTGGGGTTGCAAATTGTAAGCACTTTCCTTAATCAATCATTGGTAACATTAACGATCAATCAATCGATTAATTGTGATTAAAAAATGTAATACCAAATACTTTTTCCCTCCTCAATCAAAGCTTTATTTCCACAGAAACACATTGCATATTCTGACATCATTGCCTATGAAACATATAAAGACTAGAGGCCTAGACATATTAAACATTTAATATACTGGAATATCAGATTACATGTGGAGGTGCTTTTAACAGTCTAGTGGATATGGCTGCAATGTCAAATAGCGCCACACAGTGGTGTCTCCCTTGTTTTGAGGTGGTGTGCACAGGGAAAAACCAGTGAGGAGTTGGTGCTGTTTGTATTCTACTTATGTATGATTAAGGAACCTGGCGTCCATGTGTTTAGAATAAAGCAAAATCTCCATACTGACATCTGTTGCCTCTCTGAGCTAACCAGCTAACTAGTCTCACGCTGCTAGCTCTCTAAGCTAACTAGCTATCCCAGGGCTCAGGATAACTAGCCTCACGCTGCTAGGTCTCTCCACCTACACCAACATCACATTACACGCTCATAAAAAATAACCTCCGCTAACATACGGTCATATGCAACAAGAGAATAGAGCCTGACAAATATCTCAGACTCGGTGTCTTGATTTCTGCCTACTTCTTGCTGAGGAGAATTAGCGCGTCAACATGGTCGGATGTCAGACGGGAGTGCAATCTGGTCACAATCAAAAACACCCGCTCGGATGGTTCTGATGTTGTGGGTATGCAGAGGTACTGGCGTGCCAGCTTTGCCAATCTAGGGAATCTCCCCGCTTTGATTTTCCACCAGTCTGGACGGCACGTTGTTTATATTTCAGTTCTTTATTAGTAGATTGATTCAATTTCACATGCTATCAAATTCTCAGTGACCAGTTAATCGATCGTCTATTATCGTTAATCATCCCTAGACCCTATCAAAACGCTGTTGAGCGAGACAGTGACCCTCCACCCACTGTGACGTCTACACGAAAAGGTTCCTGGCAACTGTTTGCTATGACAACAATGCCTACACTGGAAATTGGTTCAAGTGTTTATAAGAAATAAACTCACAACTGCTAAAACAAACGCTGCATTAAAAGAAATCAAGAATTAAGTCTATCTTAACACTGGACTTATTCTTGAAAGTTGTGTTCGTAAATGAGGTCTGATTTGGTCTTGAAGGTCTGATTTTTGTGTGTATTCCCCCCAGTGTGAGCTGAAGATTGCCCAGCCGAAGGAGGTGTACCAGCAGCAGCAGTACGGAGGAGGCCGGGGGAGTTATGGAGGCCGGGGGGGCCGGGGCCGTGGAGGTGAGGAGGAGGAGGCTCCACCTTCATGATTTTAGCAGTCTGTTTTGACTTCATCTGAGAAGTCAACCCTCTGGCTAGGAATCAGAAACACCTCAGTAGTGCATGCCAGGCCCATCGTTTTATTTGTGTAATTAAATTTGTGTTCATACATGTTTTCACCAAAGTTACATACCATGAGAACATTTTTGGTACGGCTTCCCCCTGTGGGAATCAAAGCCCTGATAGTGCTGCGCTCTACTCATTGAGCAATCTCTGAACCCAGAGACTCAATCGGTCTGAGGACCGTCCGAGCCTCTGGGATCGACGGCCACTAGTTCTGGGTTATCCAGTCTAGCCAGCGGATCCGAAGAATGACTTCCGGCCGCCGATGATTTAGTTTTTAGTTCTTAGTCATTTTTTATATCAAACTTTTGCCATATCCAGTCAGCAAGCAAGCTAACACATCACATTTGTCAAGTAAATACCTTAAACAAAGCAATCGCACTGTCAAATGACCGGTGGATGCCCGGTCCCCGGAAGAGGAAGTCGCTATCTGAGGGTCGTATACAGTCTGATTGCTTTGTTTAAGGTCTTTACTTGACAAACGCGATGTGTTAGCTTGCTTGCTGACAGGATATGGCAAAAGTTTGATATTAAAAATGACCGTGAAAACTAAATCATCGGCGGCCGGAAGAGGAAGTCTCTGCTCCGCTGGCAAGACCGGATAACCCAGACACAGTGGGAGTTGACCTCAGAGTCTAGTATTGTTATCGATACTAGACTCTAGGTTCCGAGATTGCCCGTTGAGTTACACAAGAGAGCGTTCAAACTGCAGTAGCGGGACCATAGCGTGTACTTCATTGTGGTCTTAAATACAATTTCCGCCGTAACAAAGGATTCAGGTTAACTTGGCCGTCTGTCTCTCAGGCCAGAGCCAGGGCTGGAACCAGGGCTACGGTAACTACTGGAACCAGGGATACGGTAACCAAGGTTACGGCTATGGCGGCTACAGCGGCTACGGCAACTATGACTACTCTTCCGGCTACTATGGTGGATACGGTGGTGGATATGACTACAGTGAGTACACACGCACACAAACACGGGATGCACTGATACTCGTATGGCACGTCGGGGCGATCCCGACACCCCGGTCCAACCCGGTATTGGCCCAAAGACCCAGATCTGATACCAAGAGCCTGATCAGTGAATTGACTTGACAGTTGGGTCTCTTTCACTAATATTGACTACTCCATTCTTTGTCATGGAGAAAACGTTTGTTCAGTAAACTCAAAACCAAAGGTCAACAAATTGGTCAGCTTGGTGCTTTGTATAAGGGTTGGACCAATATGGGTTTTTGAAGGCTGATATCAAATATTTCTGGACAAAGCTGCTGATGGCCAATGACCTGTATTCAATATTTTCAAATATGGCCATTTATTGCGAGGAGTCAGTGTTTCAGGTTACCGTGAAAACGCCTCTGAAACAGCATTTAGACAACCACAAGATACTAAAACTCCTAAGCCATACTAATGAAATGAGTTTAGGTGGGTTAGCAGCTCCTTAAAGCGGGGCGAGGCAGGGCGCCGTCAGGAAGGAATCTCAATCAACGGCGGCGTTCCGCGACATTGACATCGTCGACAGCGCAGTTTTCAATAAGGGCTGAACGGCGGCCCAGTATGTCCAACAGGTCCCAGGTCTAACCTTAACGTCGGGCTATTCCTGGGTGTTTTTAATATACAGATCCTGCCGATGGGGGACCAAGTGGTATCATTGCATCCCTGGTGTATACATGCCTACACACACACACACACACCGACACGCTGAGTGACTGAGCTAGCTAGCTAGCGGGCGGTGTGGCTGGCTGAGTGTTTGACTTGTCTCTCTGTGGCCTCTCTCTCCTCTCTATCCCCGCAGACCAGGGCAATGCCAGCTATGGGAAAACTCCGAGACGGGGAGGTCACCAGACTAGCTACAAGCCATACTGATCACATTGTAGGCAAGGTATGCTATATCTTCCATAGTCCCAACGTGTAAACTCTATTACTACCAGGATGCTGGGTGAGGGCTAACCGTAGCGGGGCTGATGTACAACCCTCTGTAATGACGACTATATGGGACACGTCGGTGCACCAGAGCTGAGAGAAAGCAGGCTTGTGATTTGGAAGGTCGTTGGTTCTAATCCCCCCGGCCGAAGTGATTCAGTGATTCACTTGTCAAAAGTCCTGCTGAGCAACACACGTGAAAACCCCCAACTGCTCCAGTACAGCTGCTCAGTGGCCATTAGTAGGAGACTGGTTGTACTGGGCAGCTCCCATTTGGGAATGTGTGTAATGTTGCTGGTAAAGAGCATGTAATATGGAGACAAGTTAACGCCACAAGTATTGTCAGCGTAGGAAAAAAAAACGCACGCAAATGAAGAAATCAAACACCAAGCGTGAGAAAAACAATCGTACAAAAATGAAACTGTACTCGTAAAAAATGGAATCGTGCTCGTAAAAAAATTCAATCATACTCGTAAATAATGAAATCGTAAACATGAGTGAGAAAAACAATTGTAATTTTATTATTTTTACATTTGTGAACCTAACTTTTTCATTTACGATTCGGAAAAAAATGCTTGATTTCTTCATTTGCGTGCACTTTTTTTTTTTCTACGCAGACAATACTTGCGGCGTTAATTTGTCTCCATAGTGATTCACTTGTCAAAGTCCTGCCAAGCTACAACTGCTCCAGTACAGCTGCTCAGTGGCCATTAGTCGGAGACTGGTTGTACTGGGCAGCTCCCATTTGGGAACGTGTGTAATGTTGCTGGTAAAAGAGCATATATTCTCAGTCACCTTTTCTTTGTTTGCTTAAATGGAAATAGTTTATTTTCAACACATTCCCATGAAGCAAAACTGCTGCAACAGAATTAATTGATGGCAAGAAATGCCGTTGCATTAAGTGTCCTTGGATTCCAAGTCACATGTTACTGTTGGAACCAGACGGCTGAAGGGCTTCGTCCTACCCCGTAGTGTCAGTGACACTAACACCAGCATCTAGAGCCCCACGTCTTCATACAGTCTTTACAATAACAACACGGTGGTCTACACATCGGAGTGTTACCAGTGGCTGTCGTGACTAAGGTTAGATGTCGTAGGATCTAGGAAAAGCCATCAGTCGGCCGTATCAATAATACACCTGCAGTAAGAGTCCTTTTCGGACACTTGACATTTGGTTTTGCACCAATCTGTGCAGCAGCAGGCCGTGGTACATGACGACCAACCAGAGTTTAGCTGGCAGGGGGGGGGTGGTTATCTGTCCCAACCCTTCAGTCCCCTTTGTTAAATTTGCTGCACCACTGTTAAGAACTTAACCATACAAATGGAACTAAATTGCCCATTTCCTGATGACTGGGGGTTTTGCTGCCGTGGACCAGACACTTGGGTTTGTTTTGTTTTAACTCGGGGGAGATGGGAGACAATCTGCTTCACCGCTGCTTAGCTACTTCATCCTAAAGGGATCAGGTTTAAGAAGGCGTTCAGATCATGACCCAAAAACATTTCTTGTCCATCCCAAGAAGTGATTGCCTCAGTGTTTTGGTTGACAGATTTGACAGACATTTTTGGCATTTGTTAGCTATTTTAGTGCTAGTCAATGGTGCTAAAAAAACATTTCTGGTCTAAGTAGCTTGTTTGTTTTAATCAGTATAGATAATTATATAACAATACTTTTATTGAAATATGTTAGCCATCAGATTTACACTAGTATGGTAGCAAACTGCCAACAAATGCTACTAACTTCTGCTTCAAATATCTGTACAACTGAAACAAAAGCGGGTTTCACTTTTCTCTTAATAGTTTTTTGGGTGGAGTTCATGATGAATGGAAACAGCCTCTTAAAGCTGAACTGTCCCTTTACACTGGGATGCTTCTGCCTTTTAACCCTGCAGCGCTTTGTCTCTAACCAAATCTGTGTGTTTGTAACAAATTTTATTGATTTTTTTTTTTAAACTGCAAATTTTTACAAATTTTAGACACTACATTTTAAAACCTGGATCCTCAAAACCAAAGGAAATTGGAATCCTGTTATAAAAATAAAAGTGTATTGCTGGAAATGGCTGAAACTAAATTTAACGACATAATGAATTTCCACAAAACAAATCTACGGAGACAAATTAACGCCACAAGTATTGTCCGCCTAGAAAAAAAAATTGCACGCAAATGAAGAAATCGAAAACAAGAGTTATATTCACAAATGTAAAAAAAAAATGCAATTTTTCTCACTCATGTTTACGATTTAATTTTTTGCGAGTATGATGTCATTTGTTACGAGTGCGATTTCAGTTTTTTGCGAGTACGATTGTGTTCTCACGCTTGGGGGTTTTATTTCTTCATTTGCGTGCTTTTTAAAAAAAAAAATCCTCTTCCTACACAGACAATACTTGTGGTGTTAACTTGTCTCCATATAATTCACACAGCGGTTTGGCATCATGACTGCTGGTGGTGACAGCGTGGTGCATGTCCGAGGCGTAGATAAACGTTCTACCGATTTTTAAAGCCAATGTTTTCTTTTTTCCCTCGCAGGACTCAAGTGATCCAGTGTGATTGACGGCTAGAGGGATGGTGGCCTGGACGGACACACTGGGCTTGACTCGACATCTTTTATGACAGAAGACCATTTGTACAGAAACCATCAGAATAAAATGTAACTTTTCCACGTGTTTTTTTTTTTTTTTTCTTTAATCCTATCATTTTTAGGTTTTATTTCTTTTCCCCTTTAGTGTTTTTTTTTTGTTTTTTGCTTGTTTTCCCTCCACATTTCCAGCAATGGAAGTGTAATTTTTACTGTACTTTTTGGTACCGGTTTTGATTCTAATGTATTGTAAGGGTTGTATTTTACATGTTTGCTGGCTTTACAGGAGAAACCATGACGTTGTAAAGGAGCTTTTTTTGAAAAATAAAACAATTTTCAGTAATTTTTTTTTCTGTTCTGGTGCTTCCAGACTCCGGGGTCACAGTTTAGGAGGAAAGGAAAAAAAAACATAAAATAGAAAAAAAGTCTTCACTAGATGGGTGTAGGATTGAACTTCATCTTCCTGGTTTATGACCTTATTGGACCTGATGGGTACTGCGAGATGCACCATTACCCAGTACGCCAGTTAACAGAAAAAAATAGTAATTTGAATAACGTGTCAAATTTAACGTTGGTATTGGTTTTTCAAGAAGTTTTGTAGCTACACAATGCAATGACTTAAGAACACAAACTTTTTTCACTGTTGCAAAGGTTACCTGGCTAAAGGAATTATTGTGCGTCTTCACATTTCCCTAGATGTCATATTGGTGATTTTTAAATGTGGGATCCAGTTGTACCAACAGGGGGATTTTGCTTCTCCTAGTGATAATTCCTTTAAGAGCTGTGAAGAGACATGTCTGCATCCTCTGCTTCTAGCCACAGCAGCTTGTAGGCTTCCCCTCTTCCAGGATGCCTTGAAATAACCTGGGATGTGTCCTTTTTAAATGTCTAGATGTGTGAGATGTAATGGAAAACTTTTTTTTTTTTTAATGGAAATGCAGTAGGTTCTAATTACGTGTTGGGGACAACATATCCTGTTATTTCAACGCATCATCTTAAAAAAAAAAAAAGCGTATTGTTTTAGTTTATATGCTGACTTTAATTTGTGTTCGTAAAGTGCCACTGGTTTTAGAAATTGCACTTCTGGAAGTTTAATGTCTGCTAAGTTTCTCTGGAGCGAGTTCCAGGCCCTCTGCTGTCTCCTCAGCTAGTGTCTTTGTTAGTAATAAACATTCTGGTTTATAATGGTCTGTGTATTTTTAATGCTACTGTTAATGATAATCTGTCATTGAAGGATAGTCAACTCAATCAATTAGTGGTTTGGGTTAATTTGAACTATCATGTATGGGTGCTTGAGTTACTGCTATGGGTAGGGATTCTGTTTAGGCACATCCGTTGAAAAACTGGTCCAATGTTCTCTCATTGGTTGAGTTAACTGGTAGAAAATATATATATTTGATTTTGTCCCAAACAAAAATGCACACTGAAAGCTGTCAGTCTGCTGCTAAATGCACAACTTTACCACAAAGCTATTGACATTCTGTAAAATGAATCAGTCATGATTACCAGGTCTTGAAAATGGCAAATGAATCACTTCTGTAACACGCTACACATTGCATATTCCATATGGCTGTAAACACAGTCACTTTACCTGTGAAGGATAAGGTATAGTATGAGTGATGTAGTATAGTTCCATGGTTCCCAACCTGGGGTGTGGGGCCCCCACAAGGGGTCGCCAAATATCACAGGGGGGTCGCCAGGCCTTAGATGATTTGAGGCATATGTTTAGCAATAGTCAAATATTGGTTCAAAAATCCACAAGTTAATTCAAATACAAACTAACAAAATCCATGATTGCACTTGTGATTTTTTTTGAGGAACTATATCCCCTCTAAAATAATAAAATAAAAAGTAATGAAATGTGGTCAGCCTTTGGTATAAGAAGGATAATACAGGCCTAAATGTGAAACAATTAGATGTAATGTTAAACACTGTAAATGCAATGAAGATATGATATATGATATGGGGGGATTGTAAAGTTCTACCAGCTAATAAATACATAAAAATAAAGAATTGCTAATTTTAAGTAGGGGGGGTCCCCGATTGAATCAGGTTTGAGTTAGTTTTGAGGAAAAAAGGTTGGGAATCATTTTAGTTTTATATAATCTTCAGCTGAAGTCTCATTATGGAGACAAATTAATGCCAAGTATTGTCTGCGTAGAAAAACAAAAAAACTGTACTTGTAAAAATGAAATCGTACACGTAAAAAATTAAACCGTACTTGTAAAAATGAAATTGTGCTCTTAAAAAATGAAACCACAATCATAAGCCGAAATCCAATCTCTTCCTTTGAGGACACGTGTGTCTAGCCAGTTAGCTTACAATAGCTAGCGCCTGTAGTCCGCTGAAGATCCCGCTTTACTACTGTTTTTGACTCTACCAGTGCCTAGCAACGGCTGAGCGGTCCTTCTCCAAATTAAAGCGGATAAAAACGTACTAATGGGACCAGTGGCGAAACCACTCAGCACGGGGCCCCAATGCAAGATATTCAAACCGGGCCCTGCCCATCACAATGCCAAACAGACATGCTAAGACACAATCTCACAGCAGGCGCATCACCATTCAAATAGGCTATTTAGTGACGACGGTCACCATAGACAGCTTTAACCATACCTGTCAAGTTTGGGTTGTGAAAATTAGGGAGATTTTCTCGGGCATCGGCGTATCGGCCCACCATCGTTGACGGTAGTTCATTCGTCAATAGCTTGGTTTCAGTCACGTGACTTCTATGACGCGCGAAATTCAAGTGGCGGTCAGGAAGTGAAAACGCAGTGAACGCAGATTGCAACCATGGAGGACACCGACTATGTGAAAAAGTTAGACAGCCTGCACGGCGCAGATATCGTGAGAAAATCACCGAACACATAGGATACGATCCTTATCGGCTGAAGAAGAGCGACTTTTCTCCTGATTTATATGATTTGCCTGCTGTCGAGGCGATGGACATAACTAGCTCCTCCCGACCGCAGACGTAGGTTTGAAAGCCATTTTTTCCTGCGTTCTTCGGTTAGCTTTTTTAATTTCTCCCCTTTATGGACGATAGCCTTTGGCACTCGGTAAAACCTCTTGTTTATCTCTCGGTTGGATCGATTGGAACAACCGTACACGACACAACACACTGGCATTTTCACAACGGTAGGCTAGCTAGCAAATTACTTCCTGACCTCCACCTGAATTTCGTGCGAAATTCAAGTGGCGGTCAGGAAGTGAAAACGCAGTG
>CABFOS010022467.1:0-14224 GCA_900660315.1 Diretmoides pauciradiatus | reverse complement strand
CTCGCCGTCGCGCTCTCATCGAAACGCCATCACTCAGGGGGATGTCCCACTGTTCACCAGCAAATTAACCATCCTGATGAACCCTCAATCACCAGACGTGTGCATGCAGCTGTCATCCAAATCTCTCTCTCTCTCTCTCTCTCCTCCCCCCCCAGGCGCAAGACGTGGAAATAATTGACCTGCATTTGTTCCCTTTTTAAGAACACGCTCAAGGTTCATTTAACTTCCTATAACCGATAGTTAAGTGGGTATTATTGTAGTTAATTAACTGCATTAATACAGGTTTAATTGTTAGAATGTTGGCATGAGAGGAAGAAGGAAGTGGAGGGAAAGGGAAGAAAAACAACGGATATGATTGGTCACGTTCATCACACGCTTGGGGTGTGTTGTTTCATATTGTGCAATTTGAGATGCAACTCCAGGGCACGGTGAGTAGCGAGCGCTGGCATATTACAAACCAGCGTGGTGGCGCAGCGTTAACTGAGGAAATTACACATTATGCCGCCGTGTCCCATAAGAAAAGTATTCAATTACGCTTCTCTTGATTCGAGTTGCCTGGAAATAAGACACAGTGGCTGTTGGGAATAGGACATTTTAAAGGCGGAAAGACAGAAGCGCGAAAGAAGAAAGGCAAGGGTTGAAGGTGCAAAATCTGGATGTAGTTATTATAAAACATAACCTGAATAAAGAATGAGAACACGCTGAGAAGAAGAAGAGGACACATAAGTAGGCAGACACTTGGGAGAAAGGGCTGGAGGATGATGAGGGGAGATGGACGGATGAGATGGAGAGGAAGGAGAGGGCTAAATGATGAAGTTTGTGCTGCGTGACAAGCGGTGGATCTCCATTTCTCAGTACTCCCATGCACTTAACTACGGCCTGGATCCGTCTCACTGGCTACAGCAGTAACCAGCTCTCAGGGCGTAGAGAAAGAAAGACAGGCATATGCTCACTAAATTATTAGCTTGATGCCTTTTACTTTAGAAAGCCAGTGGAGCAAGCGTGCACTTGGAAAAACCTTGGACCTTTTAATATTAAATCAGGCTGTGGCTAAGAAATTAGATTAGATCAGATTCAACTTTATTGTCATTGTTTATAGTACAGGTACTGAGACAACGAAATGCAGTTAGCATCTAACCAGAAGTGTAAATAGCAGTAAAGTGCAAAAAGAGAAGTATATACAAATGTAGATAAATATGAAATAAACAGGGGGGGTAGATATGGATATGCTACATATGTACAGTATGAACAGTAATAAATATAAATGAAATGTATAGGACGAGTATCTAGTGCATATTTTGCCAGTCAAGACAAACTTGCATGTCTTTAAACAGCAAACTATGTCCAAGTATATACACAATATTTGACTGATTTTATCTAAATTCAACAGGCCCTGTTGGCATGTCTTTCATTTTCTCTGGATTTGTTTGTAGTTTATTTTTGGCCTCATCAGCAAGCACATTAACCACCATATCCACAAAAAAAACATGTTTTCTTTTATATATTTCTGAAAGAAATTACTTCAGGAGTCCACAGTTTCCTGGTCAGCAGATACTGGTAATTATGCTGCTGAGCGAATGTTCAGCTATTGTGCTACAGACTGTACAGTATATTGTGAGATACCCAGCAGAGATGTGTGTCTGTTAGTTGATCTTCACCGGTCCCAGGGGTGCATGCTGTAATGGTTGCCTCTACCAGCCTCCCCTCTCAACCCCACCCCCTGTTTTTTTTTATTTTGATTTATTTGTTTATTTAAATCAAACTGCCCCCACCCCCTTTATGCACCAGGAGGTAATGCTATTTTAGAATCTCCCATTTTGTGTTTCATCTCTAACCTACTTCTTTGTCTTTCCATATCTCCTCCTCCTCCACTTCTTTTAACATCACATGCACCATCATATGGATATGTTCATCCTAAGCGCTTTATAGTATGAATGCATATACATGTTTAGTGAGTTTCACCACAGTGGGAATGGCACCGCTACCCTTGGCATTGTTAGCACCACGCTCTACCTCTTCAGCCTTTGTCTGATTTCATCTGCTTCATCCGTCACTCCATCCCTCTTGACTTTCTCTATCCCTCTCTCACCACCACCCCCGCCTCCCTGCTCTCTGTCAGATAGATGTGTCTGTCGAGCACTCAGCCACTGCACTCTGCGGCGTCTGGTATTGTGGGTAAATTACATCGCCTTTTAAAAATAGAACAGGCAGCCACACTGCGGACCATTTTTCTCCTGGGGGGGGGGCAGTGGCTGGAGGCGAATTTCATGGTGAAAATAAGCTGTAAATTAAGACGGCAAAAGAGCACAACTTAGGTTCAGTCAGCCCTGTACCTTTGTGAAATGGGTACATGTTGTCCTCATAGCCGTGCTGTACAGTATCCTGTGTGTGTGTGTTTCTAGTTAGGTTACTAGTTACTACTACTACTAGTCTACTACTATGCTGCATGGTCCTTTAGTGAGGGATGATGAAAGGCACAATACTCTTTTGATCTGTTATCCAATCAAAACATGAAATTTATACTTGCATACCTGTTCAATGTACTATATAATGGTTCACATTAAGTATATGTAATGTATTTTGAAGTAGAGAGAATCAACTTTCAAAATGTGAAGTTTTCTGGGAAACCTCTTTCACTACCAGTGTGTTTCAGCATCTTTGATTTAAGAACCTTTATTGACGTCATCCTTACATTTCTAGAGCATAAATACGCAACTCATAACCAATACATATCAGCTTAGACTGATCAAACAAAAAATGACCAAGCGCATATACACAAATTGTAATTAAACATAATCCTAATACATTTTAACCATCTTAACTTGAGTCATTGATCCCAGTATGTCAGTATGTCAGGTAGCTACGTCTCTCTCTGTCTCTTAGCATATCCCTTTCTTTTACATTGACACACATGCTCCCTCCCTTCCCCACACAGACAGTGTGGGCGCTCCTGTGGAGTCTGAGTACTAGTGTATTGATTGTGAGTCGTCTATCAGGGGAACGGGGGATTTAAATGGATACTATGACAACCCCCTCTCCGGTTACCCTGCAGCCCTACTCGGTCAACCGCTCCTCCCTTGTTCCTTACTCCATACTCGTCGTAAACATTTGCTACTTCTCCTCTTCACATTTTTTTCTGTGTGTTACTTTTGATGACTTTTTATTAGCTTTTTAAGTGTGGAATACCCTTTATTGTGATTTCTGAATTATTGCACGTGGCAGTATAGATGAATTTAAACTGAGCAACAGTGAACAACACTGAACTTAAAAATAAAATGTTGTTTGATCCTATATTCCTTTATGCACTCATTTGAAATAATGTAAAAGAAAAGCATAAGAAAATGATATCTCAAGTGTTCATACCTTAGGCAATGATGATAGCTTTTGGCATAGCGTAGAAAAATCAATGATTTTGACATCAAGATAAAATTTTCATAAATCACAGCGCTGGCTTGCAGCGTGAAATGGTGTTAAAATGTCTTAAATTATATTATCTAAACTTGAGGCCTTAAATGGTCTTGAATACTGTTAAAATGTTGAAGTCTTAGATTCAGTTTTATTGGTTTCTCTGATGGGTCTCAACATAGAAAATCATTCTAAATGCCATTAAAAGGCCTCGAATTTAAATGGATGAAACATGCAGACACCCTGTTTGTGAGTAAGCTCCAGTCTCTGTTCTCTGACATGCTGGCTGCTTGATAACTTGTCATCTCTTCACACTGGTCTGTCACTAACTGTGTGTTCCTGTCTGCCTTTGTGTCTCCAGTCAGTTGCAGAAGGCTTCAAAGAAGCAGTGCAGTATGTCCTCCCCCAGCTCATGATGGTTCCAGTGTACCACTGTATGCACTACTTTGAACTACTACAGGTATGCTATAACAACGCTACAGTTCTACATAAAACCCAAAATAATGGCATGGGATTTGTTTTTTCTCCATGGTTTCAGTTTTCTCGAAGAATGTCATTCATAATTTAGAAAGATTACATTGCTTACTTACTCTAGTTTTTTATTTGGTGAGCACAACCTTCATTAATGTGTATATAATATTACATTATAATTCTACATTCACATTTGATTTATATGCATTAAAACATTTACATATTTGACTTGCACATATTGGATCACCATATTTGGTATGCAACTGATCTGATCGTGTCAGATTTTAGACTGTTGCTTAGAGAGCCTGTTGCCATGGTGACGTCGCCCTAGGACTGAACCATGTGGCCCATTTCATGTTTTGTCCCAGAGTTAGTTAGCCATCAGCCTTTTCCAGCCCTACATCGGCCAACCTGCCTGTCATATTGTACGTCTCCAAATATCCTCTGAATATTACTCAGCCGCATTCATAGTCAGGTTGGGCTAAACCATTTTTAATAGCCTGGTTTACAATATTATGCTACAAGGTTAAACACTACTATGCCGGGCCCCATTCATTATTGATTTCATTTTGAATTCCTCCCAATTTACAATTGCTGATTCTCCAGAGGTTGCCACCAGAGATTACTTGCCAACTGTGCCAAAGTTTAAAATTGCCTAGTTGGCTGATGTAACTGATGAGCCATAACACTGGCCTGTTGTTGTTATTATAGTTAGGGTTCTCAATTCTCAGTTAGATTGGAAATCTCAGTTAGATTCCCAACTGTAGTGACATATCTGGTGTATTTTCTGGCAATTTTACAGCAACTCCAGGAGCGCAGTGAAGACCAAGATGACAGAGAATGCTTGAAACAGGCCATCACAGCGCTGCTCAATCTACAGTGTAGTGTGGAGCGCATCTACGCCAAGCACCAGCCTCGCCGTAAGCCCGGGTAAGTCTCCGCTACCAGCATTTATGTTTCATTTAGTAACATTACTGACCCAATTGGCTGAATCGGCTTGCATGTGTTGCATTTTAAGCATTACAATTCACAATAAAATAGTTCTACCAAAAAACCTGATAGTACAATACACAAGATGGAGCAAACAGTGACCTGCAGTAGCATCCAACTAACAGCAGTGGTACAGACCAGCTGCATTGCATGGGCTAGCGTGTTTTTGTTTGGTAGTGTTACTTCTATGGCTTAATTGTTACATAACTTTTCAATTTTCTGACTCCAAAACCCACTCATCCCCACACAGGGAGCCCATGTACCGCCTGTACAGTAGGCAGGTTCGCAGCAAACAGCTAGCAATCAAACGCATGAACGAGATCCAGAAAAGCATCGACGGGTGGGAGGGGAAAGACATCGGCCAGTGCTGCAGCGAGTTCATCCTGGAGGGGCCACTGCTACGAGCCGGCGCCAAGCACGAGCGACACAACTTTCTGTTCGACGGCCTGATGATCAGCTGCAAGGCCAATCAGAGCTCACGGCTCCCAGGGTCGGGCAGCGGGGCGGAGTACCGCCTGAAGGAGAAGTTTGTCCTGAGGAAGATCCGTATCGTGGACCGGGAGGACTCTGCGGAGCTGCGGCACGCCTTCGAACTGGTAGGCAAGGATGAAAACTGCGCGGTTTTCGGTGCGCGGTCAGCAGAGGAGAAGGCGGCGTGGATGGCGGCGTTGGTGACTCTGCAGTACCGCTCCACTCTGGACCGCATGTTGGACACAGTGCTGCAACACGAGGAGCAGGCGCAGCCTCTTAGACTGCCCTCCCCGGAGGTGTACCGCTTTGCTGTGCAGGACTCTGAGGAGAATATAGTGTTTGAGGACAGAGTACAGAGCAAAACGGGCATCCCCATCATTAAAGCCGGCACAGTGGTGAAGCTCATAGAGAGGCTCACCTACCATATGTACGCTGGTAAGTTGCAGTAGGTTTTTCTGTGAAAAGAAACATATTTGTTTTTGACATATTTGCATTTCATACGGCAAACACAAGTGTTTCATTTGCAAAGATATGTGATTATGCTCATGAAAGCACAAAGGAACGAACGAAAGTACACTCTTGTTCTTCATTCTCGGTAGCGTATCATTTACTCCTGTTTCATTGCCTTTCTAGATCCCAACTTTGTGCGCACATTTCTTACCACATACCGATCTTTCTGCAAGCCACAGGAGCTTCTCAGCCTGCTGATAGACAGGTACAGTATTGTCAGAGCTGACAATTCGCCAGCATCAACTTCACCCCCTTGCTGCAAAACTTTACATATTAATGAGGAAAAACAGATTTTCTTGAAATTACTCCTTAATTTTTTATGATGCAGCGTACAGTACATATTAATACAACCCTTTATGTCATGTGAAGACACGTGTGTTGACATAGAAATATTTCCTTATCAAGGCATTAATTGGCTTAATTAATGCCCTAATTAGCATAATTGCTTATGTTTAATATAGCATGGTGATTATGGCAGGACATTGGGCAGCTCAAGTGCCTCTTGTTTAGCAATGCAATCAAGGACGGATGTAAAAGCTGAGAAATAGGAGGGAGAGAAATTAAGAAAAATTAGGTGTTGCATGTACTCAATCCTGAGAAAGAGAAGAAAAGATAACATACCTGATCATTAATTTACCCAGGATTGAGATCCCTGAGCCAGAACCAACTGAGGCAGACCGACAGGCTCTCTGGAACGGTGACCAACCAATGGCAGCAGAGCTCCAGAGATTCCGGAAGGAATACGTTCAGCCTGTCCAACTCAGGTAAGACTGATCAATCAACTGATGATGATGATGACAGATGAGTCTGATTGGTCTCCACTGGTTGTTCCTGTGCTGCTCTACAACGCTAAAGACCAGCTATCTCATGAATTGTGAAATTGAGAAAAATGACTTTAAAGTTTATCTCCCTCACTAACAAAAGTAATGTTTGTACAGAAGTGGCTCCGATATGATTTATGAGTATTGAATTATGTTGATAAGAAATGTGAGAAATGAGCTTTCAAAGTGATGCAACAGTCAAATAAAAGCATCAACATTTATCAACCCAAAACGAGTCAAAACAAGAAGCCACCACAAGACAAAAAAAGATAAGAATAGAGGGTATAAACAACATAATTATAGACTAAACGACATCACATGAAAGCAACTGTATAAAAAAAGCTTAGGCAGACAGGTCATTTAGTCTAGGGGCCCTGTTGGCCACAGCCCTGTCACCTTTAGTCTGAATGCTGCCTTGAAACAACGTTCTCTACATTAGATGAACTTTAGAAAGCTGCTCTGGTATCTTCAACCGCTTTCTGATGATGTCTGTGTCTTTGCTTCCCATTGTTGTTCGGCTCTCCTACGCTCTCCCTTTAAGGCCCTAGTGTTCTCATTAAACCAAGGCACTACTTTTCTATTAGACTTCTTATCCTTATAAGGAGCAACAGCGTCGGGAATAGTCTGGCAGATACCATTAAAACAGAGACCGGCTCTTCAGTTTAGGATTCTGCTGCAGTTAACGGCAAATCAGCTGCCATAAAAGCCTCTGAAAACATACAAAAATAGTACCAAAGCAGACAGGTGTTCGTTGGTTTGGGGTAGAGTGAGGTAAACGTTAATTGAAAACAGCTTTGTGGTCAGACACGTATATCCTTAATGTATATAATGTGCCTTAATGTGTCGGCACATGCACAGATTGAACAAGTTAAAGTTCTAATAAGTTTGGAGGAATGTATTGTTCAACTTGGGTGGTCTAAATTAGTCAACAGAGCAAGTGAGTCTTTCCATTTGTTATGAAACAAGTTACTCAAATGAGGTCGAAATACCACTTTAGACATGATGTGTTTCAATCTCACAAACTTCAAATGGCTCCTGCTTTATTGGTGCATCAAAACTAACTCATCTAAATGATAACTTCGGTATTTCTCAGTTCAATACTAGAACAATTTCAAAAATTCTTGTTCCCACAAGTCAGTTAGACACACGGCCATGGGAAAATAGGGTCCAGGTTGAAAAATACCGAAGTTATCCTTTAAGAGATCCGAACTGACCGGGTTGGGAAATGAATGCTACTGACCAGCCAAGTGCTGGCAAATGAAGACCATGGCTGGTAGGTGTCTCTACCAACCACTTTGGCTGGTAACCTACTATCGTTCTGATGTCCTGTTTAATATAACATTGATATTCGGCTGGTTAAGTAGTGAAATTGAATGAATGAATCCATCAGCCAGTCTTGCCAGTGGATGTAAAAGTTTGGTGCACAGGTGTTACATTTCGTTGGATCAAACTTCCAATTAAAGCAAATTGAACCTTCCCGGACGAATATACAATAATACTGATGCATGTTTCATCCGTCTTTCCTTCACAGAGTTCTCAACGTTTTCCGTCAGTGGGTTGAACATCATTTCTACGACTTTGAAAACGATCCAGAGCTGAGGAGTAAATTGGAGGAATACATCACCAGCAAAATTCAGCTGCGAGGTCTGTCCTAGATACCACTGTTTCCATAACATCACAATATTTATCTCTGTAATGCCGACACTAAAACTTTATGGGGACAACGTAGATGGTTGATTGGCTGCCAACTTGAGCTACCTAGTGCCAAGTGTCCCCGAACAACAACCTTTAACTCCCACGTGTATTTGCACCAGGCTGCTGCAGGGATGGGTATTTGAAAACATTAGCTGAAAACAAAACCACATATATGTTTTACATGTTTCCATAGGCAAGTCTATGAGAAAGTGGGTGGAGTCCATCAATAAAATCATCAAGAGGAAGCTACAGACGCAGTCCAACGGCGTCAGTCACAACATCACCTTCGAGAGCCCGCCTCCTCCCATCGAGTGGCACATCAGCAGGGCGGGGAACGTGGACACATTTGAGCTCATGACCCTTCACCCCATAGAGATCGCCCGCCAGCTGACTTTGCTCGAGTCAGAGCTCTACAGGTGAGTCACCACCACTACGCATGTCAATACAGGGCCGTGAAAATGTGGCCTACAGGTTAGAGAAGCAGGCTTGTGAGGTAGTTCACGTCAAACCCAACTGCTCCAGTGTTGCTGCTCATTGCCCATCGGTAGAAAACGAGTTATACTTGGCTGCTGAGTGTGCAGCAGGGTGTTGCTGGGGAAAAAGAGCTTGCGTCCGAATGAATAAATATACCCACGGCCCAAGGTATGCATGCGTCATTTTTATTTTTGCAAGGAGAAATATTTGTATTATCGAAAGACGTGACCCAAAATCTGATTTTAAAATGGCAGTTCTCAGTTCAGTTTGTCAAATATTGACATGGCCTCGCTGACCCAAATTCAAACAGAGGCTAACGGTTAACCCGCCTGCCAACCCGCCGCCTCGCTGGGCACGACTGGGGTGAGCTGTCCTGTAGATGTACAACATATGAGCTTAGCAGTGAATGTTCATATGCACACACTACTCCAGTTAACGGAAATAATCCTATTAATGCGCTAGTTTTATCGTGCACGGTTCGAAGTCGCGTGTTTTCCCTCAACAACGTGGGTTTATTTGTCTGGTCAATTTAGTCAAAGATCTGATGCTTTGAGTTTCCGGTCTGATATCATCTGTATCAGGTGAAAAAATGTCAGACCATGTTGGTGCAACGCGTGAATGTTGCAACGTTGTCATTTGTGTAAATCAACACACTGCATCTGGATCAACTTCCTTCCCCCTCTGACCTTTTTCACACAAGTGCTCGTTTAAGAAATTGACCGAAAGCGGATTACGTTGTTCGAGTGGGCAAATAAATCAAAAGGTTGAGCAAATACCTAAATGTATTAACCAGATTACGCTTACACAGAAGATAATCTAAGATAATCAGTTAGGCTTTCGCATGGCATTTGCTATAGTCGGAGTATCGCCTTTCGTCGGGTTCAGATTGGATTATTGGTTTGCACGGCGTTTCCATGTCTGACGGCGCTTTTCCTCCACAGAGCGGTCCGGCCCTCTGAGCTGGTTGGCAGCGTCTGGACCAAAGAGGACAAGGAGAAGAACTCGCCCAACTTGCTCCGCATGATCCGCCACACCACCAACCTCACACTGTGGTTCGAGAAGTGAGTACCAACAATCCAAGCGCTTTGATCACAAATGTCTACCATCGAGGCTTGGTGATTCTGTTTGGTTTGATCTCAGTTTACTCAGGTTAATCTTTCGCTATCAAATATCATGTTTATTAGGGGTGGGAATCACCTGAGATCACCATAAGATCATAAGACCATAAGACCTGAGATCATAAAGTGTGTTTATATCCCTACACTTTTGTAATTGTGTGTGTTTGTGTCTCAGATGTATTGTAGAAGCAGAGAACCTGGACGAGAGGGTGGCGGTGTTCACGCGGGTCATAGAGATCCTGCAGGTTTTCCAGGAGCTCAACAACTTCAACGGAGTGCTGGAGGTGGTCAGTGCCATCAACTCTGTCCCGGTCTACAGGCTGGACCACACCTTTGAGGTAAGCGCCGCCATGCCAGCCATCAGGGAAAACTATACCCTTCATGCTACAATGTGTATTCTGGGTCTGTCAAGCATTCGATCTGAAAACCGGTGGCTTATGGGACGTTTTATGTTGCTGTCCACCCACAGGGCGTCCCAGAAAGGAAAAAGAAAATCCTGGAAGAAGCCGTGGAACTCAGCCAAGACCATTTTAAGAAATACCTGGCTAAACTCAAGTCAATAAACCCACCCTGTGTGCCTTTCTTTGGTAAGACTTCTACACTGTCACTATGGACACACAATACAGGTGAAGTCAATACGGGCCTGGAATTGCGATCCATTTTAAGGCCATATATGATATAGTCAATATCAAAAATCTAATTCAAATTCAATTCAAGAGTGGGATCTGCTCTAAAAACTGATTTTCCATTCGTTTCTGCAAATAAAATGAAGGCAGAAATCAATTGACCGCCAAAACTCCTCTTCATCCTCAGGTATCTACTTAACCAACATCCTGAAGACGGAGGAAGGCAACCCGGACTTGCTGAAACGCCACGGCAAGGAGCTGATCAACTTCAGCAAGCGTCGGAAAGTGGCGGAGATCACGGGAGAGATCCAGCAGTACCAGAACCAACCCTACTGTCTGAAGGTGGAGCACGACATCAAGGTGAGGCTCCTTCACTCCTACACCCGGAGCTGTGGCCGCAGAGCATTGCAGCATTTCCTCAGAAACTATTTGAAAATGTTCAAACATGTTTGGGAGTAGCAACTGATTCCCTCCACGTCCCTCCAGGAAAGGGATGTACTCGTTGCTATGCAGGGCTGACATACTAAAAGTAGTAACTGTCTTTGAATTGCATTTTTGAAGGTTTACTCCGTACAAAGAGATAAACTCTAAACTCCAAATGTTTCGCTTGTGTTTCTCTGCCTCACACAGAAGTTCTTTGAGAACCTGAACCCCATGGGCAACATGATTGAGAAGGAGTTCTCTGACTACCTGTTCAACAAGTCTCAGGAGATTGAGCCACGGAACTGCAGGCAGCCTCCCCGATTTGTAAGTGATCCAGTTGCAGTGTTGCCGTGTTTCCCTCTGTAGCTTCTTGTTGCAGTGGCGCCTGGGGGCAGTTTTAGTTTGGGTTCTGTTGTAGTCCCACCTAGTGTAAAATATCATTCAGGTTCACGTTTAATCCTGAACTTTAGCACATAGTCAATAACAGGGTTCAGACGAGGTGCTTGAAGTACTTGAATTTTGAGGGGGGAATCAAGTCCTGGAATACCTTGAAAATAGCCCCTTTTTAAAGTCAATGAGCCACATAACACTGTCTTATATTTTGACCAACGTTTTGTTCAAGTCATTATAATTAAATTGCTCAGAATCAGAAATCGCTCAGCATTATCTTTTTTTAAATCGATGCAGCACCGTCTCACATCACTCTGCGCTCTCCCTCTTCTTTCTTCCTCATCTATTTACCACTTCTTTCCTGTTTTGATGACGTTTTCCCCCCTGTCCCGTCACTTCAAATTGTTGAATTGAATATGTACACGACTAGTTTTAAGAGAGACGGGCATTTGTTTATGTTTAATACAAATTTACATTTGAAAATTAATTATTTGCATTGAGTGAAGTCCTTGAAAATGAAAAAATAGTACTTGAAAAAGTACTTGAAAGTCCTTGAATTTCATTTCTTAATGTCTGTATGAACCCTGTGTGGTGTAAATTACAACACAAGCTAGCATGCATGTCATGTATTGTGTCGGCATGTAAAAGTGATTTGTTAAGGAGTTATAAAACACATTGGCCGTGTCTAATGCAAAGCAAGCCTCCTCACGCTAGAGAGATCAAAGGATATGTTGCGTACTTTTGTTTGTACAACTTGTTTAACACATTTATTGCCTTATCTAACTGGAACTGTGAAGCTAAAACAGAGCATCCATGATCAGTCCACGCTTCTATCTCTCTCTCCTCCCAGACCCAGAGCAGTGAGCTGTGCTCCTCCTTCTCCCTCCGGTCGCCCCATGCGATCCTCCGGCTCCGCTTCCCCATACCGGACCTGCGGCCCCTCGCCAAGCGTCGACCCCCGACCCAGAGGACGGTGAGGCAGGAAATCCTGGTGCTGGAGCTGACGGAGCTGGAGCTGAAGCACCAGGAGGCCCCGGACCTCCAGGGCGAGCAGGCCGCCCCGGGACAGCCCTCAGCTCCCTGTCTCACCCAGCTGCTAGAGGCCTCCTTCACAGACATGCACGGTGGGGAGGGACTCACGTGTACACACACACACACACACACACACACACCATCAATCATCTTTACTATTTGCATGTTCATAAAATCACCAAAGATCAATTGAAGAGTTAATTTCCAAAATGCTGTTATCCATCCACCAATAAGTTCATCATTCAGCATCTCCAGTCTGTTCCGACCAATCAGGTTGTCTGGCGTCGAAAGTCATTGCTGGTTTTTCTTTTTTATTTAAAGCATGTGATTGACTGATCTCGGATCGGCATTTTAACTGAAACATTTCTACTAACACTGACACATCATGTAAACGTACACAGTCTTTGGCTGCGTCACATGTGTGGCCCATCCATGCGTAAATAAATACGTCACAGGTTTTATCCAAACAGTAGTTACATGTCAGTGTTCTTGCTGACTGAGGGGATTACTACATCTATTACCACTGGCAGTATTGTGGCAGCATCATCTTCTGTCCAAAATTAAACCGGTTCCAATCAATGATCCTCAGCTGGGACATTCAAAACACAACAGAAATAAACTGTCGATGCCGAATGGACGACATGCCTGTGCTACTAAGGTTCTGCTGACTGCTGCAAACCGGCTCCTACATTTTCCTGATCTGGAAATTGAAACTTTGATTACCGATGACCTATTTAGAAGCTGAAGTAGCCCATCAAGACGCAGACCTGAGAATGACCAGAGACTATGAAAACAAACTGATATGTGTGTTGTGTCTCCCCAGGGTCCTACGAGGGATGGGAGGGAGGATCCTTCCCCTGCATCAGAGTCAAGAAGAACCGCGACTCCCTGCCCAGGTCAGTGGTGGTGATCAGCACAACGTCACTGGCCGGTGACTTTGTGTTCTTGAGACGATCATATTTGAACAATCTCGCTATCCGTGGGTCGTTTTACAGTGCGATTGCTTTGTTTAACGTATTTACTTGACAAACGCGATGTGTTCGCTTGTTTGCCGACAGGATATGGGAAAAGTTTGATATAAAAAATGACCGTAAAAACTAAATGATCGGCGGCCGGAAGAGGAAGTCGTTCTTCCACTGGACCAGATAACCCAGAACTAGTGGTTGTTGATCCCAGAGGCTTGGACTTTGGGATCTTTGGTCTTTGCCTGCTCTATAGCTTTTCACCATGAGCCAATCAAATTCAAAGCAAACTACTGGCTCCTGATTGGCTGCCATCCTGATTAATCTCTAGATCTTGCTCATCAAATCAAGTATCCTGTATTCATGTACCAAAGTCAATGTTTCCTCATCTCCCTCTTCCCCTGGCTTCAGGATATCGGTGCGTGTGAGTGGAGGAGAGGCCCAGGGCCCAGGAGGAGGAGGAGGAGGAGGAGGTCTGGCTGGGCTGGGTCTGGGTCTGGCCAGGGACCTGGGGGCCATGTACTTCGAAAGCCACTGTGAGATCCAGGACAAAACCAGCTCTCCTTTCTCCTCCAACCGCACCATGTTTGAGACTGAGGAGGTACACACACACACACACACACACACACACACACACACACACACACACACACACACACACACACACATTGAATTGTATGTAATTTGGTGAGGTGTCTCTCTCTTGCGCTCTCTCTCTCACTCTCTGAGAACCCATCTAGGGACAGGAGTTGGAAACTAGCTTAAGCTATAATCTCTATATGCTAAACATCACTCGCATCATGTGATGTACTATGTTGATCTGCATTGTCCCTATC
>CABFOS010022465.1:0-11877 GCA_900660315.1 Diretmoides pauciradiatus | reverse complement strand
GGCTGTGTGATAATTCATGTAATATATCATATCCTGGATACCATTTTCAACATCCCTTTGTCAGCATTACCCCGTTGTTTATGGCAACGGTAGGAGTAATGAGGTTCATACACACACATGGGAGAGAAAAAAAAACTTACTTGAACATCCTAATTTCAACAAAACTTTGCCAAAGTCTCAAATACGAAGGTGCTGTATCACTTACAAGTACAATAAAAGTATAGAATTTGTCTCCGTGGCGTTGATACAGAGACAAATCAATAACTTACAAGGTAAGGTATGCTGTACTGTTATATCTCTTGTGCTTCTACCTGTTGCTTATGATGTTTATGTCTGCTGTTTTTATCTGCTGATTGTTGTATTGGCTATGTCATTCTTGCATGTATTGACAGTTGTGTGCCCGGTGTGTAACCCTTGCCCTCTTAACTAGCATAATATTTGATGTATGTGTTTTATTGTTACTTTTTTTTTTTTTTTTTTTTTTTTTTTATTTTTCTTTCAGTTAGCTTTTTTTTTAATTATCCTTCAGATAGCCATTTCTACATCTTGGCCGGGGACTACGGGTGGAAATTAGCCTTTTGGCTAAACCTGGTGTATTTACATTTTATTGTTGATTAATATGCTCTGTCCCTTTTTAAATAAACTGAACTGAAGTGGACGTTTGTGCTAAATTGAAAGAAATTCCCTCAAGGCGTTCCTGAGATATCATGTTCATGAGAATGGGACGGATGAACAACCCGGCTGTCTCCAGCACGGAGGCATAACAAACAAAAAAATAGTAACAATCAAGCTTTAACTCAGGATAAAAGCTTGAACAGAGGAGACTTCCTATTGGAAATTGGACCTCTAATGAACTTTGTGAGTGTGCTGGTATTTTCTTAGTATAGCCTAGTTAGTGTGTCATACATTAGATTTTATCTGTCTGGTGCTGATCCTGTTACTGTGGCTGGGTAAACATAAAACAACCATGGTTGTCAGTGATCAATCAAGACCCATTTGAAACTGATGATCGCCAGATTCCCTCTCCTCATCACATCTGCTAAAATGATACTCCAGATTTGCGTGGGGGCAATTCAATCACACTGACACTCGGGGATGTTAATGTGACAGTGAAAGGTACAGACACAGTCTGGGTGTGACAGGAGAAAATCATGCTGGGAGCAGGCCAAAAAGACTGAATATAGAGGTAACCACAGGGACCAATTAAATGGCCTTCATCAATTTTTAATGTTCATGCTACAGCTGTCAGTCAGGCGTTGAAGTACTTGTAAGCAAAAGTGATATCTTAACAGGGCGGTTACAGAATAGTTAGGTACAGGCAAACAGGCATGTTGAAACATTTATACACTACCAGTCAAAAGTTTTAGAACACCCCCATGTTCCATTTTTTATTGAAATTCATGCAATTCAAGTCCAGTGAATAACCTGGTACAAAGGTAAGTGGTAAACTGCTAGAGGTAAAAAAAAGAAAATAAGCAAAAACGGAAAAATAATGTAAATATCAGAGTTCTAAAAAAAGAAGAAGAAAACACCACCAGAAGGCACTTGGAAACTGGAGGAAACTGTCAGGAAGACGTCAGGCAGAACCAAAGCCACAACAGAATCAGAAGACAAGTTTGAGTGATAGAGTCAGCTTGAGTGATTGGTGGCTCACAGGACAACAGCTTAAAGCACAGCTTAACACTGGTCGAAGTAAGCAAGTCTCAGTTTCAACTGTGAAGAGAAGACTTTGAGCTGACAGGTCGAGTGGCAGTAAGAAAGCCATTGCTAAGATGGCAAAATAAGAAAAAGAAGCTTGCCTGGGCCATGAAGCACCACCAGTGGACTACTGAAGACTGCAAGGTCTTATGGACCAATGAAATCTTCGGTTCATCACGCAGGGTTTTGTACATCGTCGAGTAGGCAAAAGGATGGTTCCTCAGTGTGTGACACCAACTGTCAAACATGGAGGAAGCGTGATGGTCTGGGGCTCTTTTGCTGGATCCAGAGTCGGCGACTTGCAGAGTGACTGGCCCCCTGAACCAAAAGGGCTACCACAGATTTGGCATCAGGGGTTCATCGTACAGCAAGATAATGACCAAAAGCATACGTCCAGACTATGTCAGAACTCCCTTTGAGGAAATGAACAAGACGATAGGCTTCAAATCATGGAATGGCCAGCACAGTCTCCAGATTTAAAACCAATCTCCCTGGTTTGGGATGAACTGGACAGAAGGGTGAAAACAAAGCAACCTACAAGTGTAACACATTTGTGGGAATTTCTGCAACAGTGTTGGGAAGAACTTCCCAAACAATATTTGATTTCCAGTGTAGAATGAATGCCATGAGTGTGTTTGGCAGATATATCTCCAAAAGGTGGCTACTTTGATGAGTCATTCACTTTTGTTAAACAAAATGATTCTATGATTTCTCCAATCATCCGAGTGTTTATTTGTTCTATGCTTTAAGTTCAAACCTCAGATTTACAGACTGAGGTTAAAAGCCAATGGACAAATTTAAGTCCTTCACAGGTTGCACAAAATTAAAACACTGCCAAATAAAGGTATTCTAATGTATTTGGGCTACTCAAATTGTACTTTAAAAAAAATATTTTAGTGTCTGTTCCTCTGTGTATAGAAGGTCTGCTGTGCAATTAATCTATATCAAACCTTAAGGCATAACTAAGTATTGAAGATTTGTCAATAGGTAACAAGGTACCACAGACCTCACACTACCACCTGAATATCATATTTGGCCCTTTTAGCAATGCACCTGCCATGGTTCACTGACCTCTGGGCTCCAGACAGACTTCTGCCAACCAATCCCTCTTGCCAACCTCCTTCAAACCTGAAAAGGTTGCTATGATACTTTCATAACTACGTGCTTTACAAAACAATAGTAAAAGGGATAGTGGATAAATAACACCTACCGCCAACTCAAAAGGCGGGCTGCTTTCGGGAGGGCTGAGCTGCAGTTGGCTGAGGGCTGACCCTTGAACTGCTGAGCTGAGAATTTGTGGGCTCTCTGGGTGATTCTGCTCCTCCACTGCAGTAGGAAATTTACAGCCCTGTCCGCCCTAAAGCGTCCACGGCCAGAGCCGGGATTAGACTGCGACCAGCACCACAGCCCATGGATCACCATAAATCTCCACTGATTGAATGCAAATTGGAAAAGTACACTATGTATGTCGGTATACATCATGAGAAAAAAGGTTGCACACTGAATACACACGGCAAGCACATGTCCTTTCTCTAAATATGCACGGCTTACTTTATGTGTGTGTGTGTGTGTGTGTGCGCATGTGTTTGTGTGTGTACAAGTGAGTGCCTGTATGTGTGTAAGGAGGCAAGCAGTGGGAATTTATGGGCTACATAGTGGCTCGCACATTTGCATTATAAATCTCAATTACATAGCATTATTTGTTTACCAGGCTGCTCAGATGGAATTCTCATAAGGTGCCCTGCAGAGGAGTCATAAATTCTTAATAAACTGCAGTGCAGACCTTTGTACAGCACTGACCTAAATCCTGCAGCTCATCTCTACACTACACTCATTTCTTTAAACTTTAATAAGGCTCTATTACACACATTTAAGTATCTTAAAACTAGACCACTTTCACCTGCATATCTTTGTTGAACAATACGCACAATAACATGCCATAACACGGTCTTGTGAAAGGAAGTGGAGTGAGATGCTGTGCTATCAGTCTGGGACCATCTGCCAATGTGTTTTATATGAAGAGTCAACCCCCATAGGCCCTCCAGGCCAGAAGCATAGAGGGTGAGTGATTAATATGCCTAAGTTAATGAGCAGTCCCAAGATTGCCTTTGCTCTCCTGACTGTTTCTGACAGTATGTGTGCGTCTAGGTGGTGATTCACTCTACTATTGCTGTTGGAGTATGCAGACCATATCAACTTTCCCTGTTTTTGCTGGAACTGGGCCTCTGGCATCTCCTGCTTTGTTAGAGATATGCCTCTAAATATAAACCACCTACGTAAATAAATTTAAAAAAAGCTGCCACCTGGTAATTACGCTGCTAATTAAAGGCCAATCACTCTTAATGGATTCAGCTCTCAGGAGGGACTTCCCTCCACCCACCCACACACACACACACCCCTACACACACACACACCCCTACTTTCTCCCTTTCCTTGGGTTCCAACAGCCAAAGCTCTTCATTTATTCATACTTCGAGTGCTTCAAACCCCCCAATCCTCTAATAGTGTACACACACACACACACACACACACAAAAAAATGCATAAATGAGTTTCTACAAATATGTCAGACAGGAGGGAAAAAGTTGCTTAAATCTAAAATATCCATACACATGTGCATGCAGGGAGGCATGTAAGTGAAGAGACACGCATGTATGTAGGCATATATGGTCACATACATGCACGACCACAGACCTGCACAGTTGCCCATCTGTTTTCTTTGGGGGATAGCACTGTATTCATTAAAATGAATAAGCAGCTTCAAAAGCTGCACTAAGCATAAAAAAACACTTTCCAGAACATCTGGTTCTCTATTCAAATGCAATTAGGTCAATGCAGGTAGGGGTTTCATTTAGACATGGGTCTGCAACATGAAGGATCCAAGGGCAGCTTAAATAAAATATCAAAAGTATGGGGCTCTTGGAGGCCAGCAGCTCATTATGTCAGATTATGAGGAAGAGATCTCCAGTGAAAGGTACCTTTTTCCAGTATGCAAAGGTATAATTAAAACCTGTTTGTGCAAAAAAAGTAAAAGATAAAACTGCTTACCTTTTATATTCTCTTTAACTTTAAATATTCAAAAAAAGTCGTTGGGTCTATGTCTGTGGGAGTTTTGTTTAGCAAATTCAAAACAAGTGATAAATATTACACAAGTGCCCCATCAACACAAGGTTAAAGCATATCCCTCCTCATTACACAAACAATTGGTATGAAAAGAGCTATGGAACAAAACTACATAAATCATACATCAATTATTAAATAGTGCCTTGACTACGCACACACTGACTGTTTGGACCAGATATTCAATAATGGTGCAAGAATTGACTCAAATGGAATTGTTAATGACCACTACAAAGCAGCAAAATCCATTACTTGTAGTTAGCCTTGAAACATTTCACTGAATGAACAAATTCATTATTTAATAATGAGGCTGTAAACTGTTAAGATGACACATTTTTCCAACATCAACAACAAGATCAGTGGAGATGTTAACAAAACCAGAGTGAGAGAGAGACTGGCAACTCCTCCATGTTTATCTAAATCGAAATCTTACAGCAAACATCTGAAGCCAGTGTTTGCCTTCTCGCATGTCTGTGTTCTTGGATAGAAGTGGAAGAAATCCAGAGCTGGTAAACTTTCCAACCACAGAGACAAGCAGTGTCAGTGGAAGACCATGTAAACCTCAATCTGACAACCATGTCTCTTTGCAAACATCACAACTCCTCCATGATTTAACAACAAAATATATACATATTGCAGAAGCGGCGGCATTGAGCCTCTTTTCTGCCTGAGAGGTGGCACATGAATAAGTTGGGGGATAAATCATGTACAGTGTCTCCCAGAGGAGTGGTACAGTGCAAGTGTTTAAGTGAAAGATGAGGCCATAGATAATTGAATATATGTTTTCCTATGTCAAGGAGCATAGCCTCTGGAGTAAGGGATATATATGGAGAGATGATGGAATGGGGGATTGGGGAGTGAGAGATGGAAGGACGATGAGATTTTTTTTTGTTTGATCCAAAAAGGAATTGGTAAGGACTGATCCCAACCATAGGCGCAGTTTGAACTTTAAGGTTGGGGGTTCACAAAAAAAAAAATCTAGAGGAAATGTAATGTGTACAATGGAGGCTTTGTTTATACGAAAATTAATAATCAGGATACCAGCAGGTGCATGCATCCCGAACTAATATGATTGATGGAATATGGCGAGAATTACCATAGAAGCCGAACTCACACAAACCGCAAAACCCGACAGTAAACCAGATACAGATCCCAGCTATTAGCGTTTCTCCAGAGATGAGCCTTGCAGGCTCATTGATAGACCTACCCCGTCACCATAACATTTATCTTGGCACAAGAACGTAGGCTATTTAGGTCTATGTGAATATATCATCTGTTTCTAGCTTCTCAAGCACATCAGCTCTAGAAGTACATTTTAAATTTCGCTGTCGAATATGGACGTATTACCCCGAAATGCGTACATTATTCATGACTAAAAAATATAGATAATATTAAAATCCCTACGTGCATTTTTGGCTATGGCCACTGGAGGGGAGGGGGTTCAGTGAGCCCCCTGAACCAACGCAAACTGCGCCCATGATCCCACCACCCCCACTATGTACCTATGAGGACAATGTCATAAAACATAAAAAAGGGCCATTTCATAAATAACAAAGTTCATATCAGGCTCAATGAAAAGTAGGCCCTTTTCATTCTGTTATGATCTGGTAATATGTACATTTGATTCATAAATCAGCAACAGAAAATTACTTTAGTAGCCTGTCTGTGCCAAACAATATGATTTGACGAAACTGTTGTATTTGCAATAGGCTTCTTCTTAAGTCTGCTCTGACCCACAGGTATGCACAAAACATAACTGAGCCTTGTTTGGACAGATTCATGAATGCAATTTTGAGAGCATAACGAAATGTTTCTGTAGCCAATGCAGACACAGATGTCTCATTTTCAGCCAGTCAAGTAGCTTAGGTCCACAAATCCAATGGCATTATCTTCACACATTACATCTGGGTGGTTATCCAACTTTTTACAGCTTATTCCTAACCCGAAGAGCCACATACATAGAACAATATTTATCATTAGTATTTTCTACTGGGTATTTCATTGGCTACTGTACTGTTTGCCAGAATGCATGCAATCCACCGTAAACTCAAAAAACTTAAGAAACCCAGAAACATTTAGAAATATTTGTGTATATTTTTAATATTTGACTTGTGAGTCTATCGTTCACACTTGGGTACTACTGAAGAGCTTCATTACTTTTATGTTGAAATATGTTAAAGGCAGGGTAGGTAAACTTTTTGTTATATTTGTTGAATTTTTCTGGACATTGCATTCGGACTGAATGAAATGATTGGACGGACTACCTGTCTGTCTACCTACCTACCTAATAGTAGTTTGTGTTTCGGGGGAGGGGCTTTGGAGGGAGGGCTGAAGGAAAGGGTAGCGTTATTTTCAAACTTACCTAGCCTACCTTCAAAATCCAAAATCTGTGTGGGTAGGCTAATTGCCAAGGCTGCATTAAAGGGGGAAAAGTGTGCATGGCATGGTGCTGCTGCATGGCATGTTACAGGACATAAATATGTCCTGTATTTTTATTTCAACAAGTGTCAATGTGGTACATAACTGAATTTCTACCCATATATAATGATCAATGGCATAGTCTAGACCAAACCCTGTAGAATGGGTGTTCATTTCAGACTTACATTGTCAGCGATGGTTCGTCCCAGCTTGTCCATTCTTGATCCTGCCTCTGCGATTTTTTTGGCAGCACTGATGACATCAGAAGTATTCTTCAATGGCCCTTTCCCCCTGGGAAAAAAAACACCAAGATCACTCACTGTTTCTTATCTACTGCAGCCTCATTCGATATGCAAGAGCAGAATCTCAGTCAAGGAGCTGCTGTGTGTTTTTGAAGGTTGCTTTTCGGTCAGACAGACAGGTATGGACAAAGAAGTGTGATATATGGAAATAGGTCCTGCATAAAGTAATGCATATACCTGCATAAATACAGGTATATGCTCAAGCACATCGTGGTGTCTGCAGGTATCAGAGAGCTCAATACTTTTTAAGACCAAATATAGAGAAATTTAAGACTGATTTTCGGTTCAGTGCAAAGGTAGGTGATTAGGTAGTGTAATAAATCAAACCATTAGGCCTACTATTTTTTCCACATGGCTTCAGACAGGTAATTACTAGGATTCACTTGAATTTCTCTCTGCAGGTAAATATGAAAAGTATAAAGAGAGTTTGGTTAATCTAGAATATGCGTTTTCCAACAGGAAAGTGTATCAGGTAAGTATAGAGGTAGGCTAAGTATATTAGCTTCAGCATAGAGATAAGCATTACTATTGGTAGGCTTAGTGTTTTATCAGCTATCAAAACTTTTGATTCTGCTGCAGAAGAACTCGATCAATTCTGATAAAAATAAATAAATAAAATCAGATAAAATGTTTATGTTGAAATTAAGACCTCATAAATGAAAAATGAAGACAATTTAATAACTTTTAAGGCCGTATATTTGCAAATTTTAATTTAAGACCTTTTAAGACTTTTTAAGGACCCGCAGACACCCAGGTAATTCCACTCATGCACACACTACTTTTTGATCAGTTAGGGTGGTGAACATTTTATAACCCATTTAAACTCGGGGGCGCAGCCTTCACTCTGGAGGCCATCAGAGCTGCAGCCAGTGTCATGAGCTTGCTCTCCTAACAAATTCTCCTGTCCAATCTTGCTGTGTTAGCCTTTTTAGCCCATTTAATTCAAGAAGTGAAGAGGACTGGTTTAATGTGTATTGGCTAAAGAAAACCCCATGGTTTAAACAACACAACATACACCACACACTATTTGTGTGGTCATTTCTGCAATGGGCGGTGGGAAAAAGAGGGATAGATAAACAAAGAAAGAAGGAAGAGAAAGAAGAGATGATTCAAAAGTCAGGATCCATCTCAAATTAAAAGCCCTGCTCACTGTCCTAATTCCATACCTCCACCCACCTCCTCCACCCAAACAAAGCTAGTCCCAACACAGGTCCATCCAGCCCCGACCCAATCCATTGTAAAGCTCATCGACCATTTGCCAGCTTTGAGCCCCCACAAGGGACTCTGGGACACAGTTGGCAAGAGGTACAAATTGGATTCAAAGCTGCTCTCTCCAGGCTAAAAAATGAGCCATCCAACCCAGAACAGATGGAATGTTGTGTTCTTTCCTCTCCCTTCCACTGCCCTCCCCTCCCATCTCCAACCCTTTTCCTCTCTTGCTCTCCCCCTCGGCTGCGGAGTAAGTCAGGGTCCTCATGAAAGAGGCCATGCATCAATGCATAGACTGGGAGCTCTCTGGGGACAGGTCCACCTCTGGAGACACAGCTGGGGGCATTGTGATGGGTTTAAAAAAAAATGGAAATCAACAACTTTTTAAAAAGCCAGCTGAACTTGGCTGCATACAAACACACTTAGTAGGGCTGTCGCAATAACGGCAATACTATGCTATTGATAAGCCAACCGCAGGGGGTGGCACGCAACCGCCCCAACCGCCACGTTCATGTTTTTCTTTTTTTCCATGAGGCTGGCCCTTCTTGTTTTACACTTCAATGATTGTGTATTTAATGTTAAATAATTTCATAAGGAAAACAATAGAGAAATAGAAATCAAGAGGCTGTTTCTAATAAAATAATTTCGCACACAATAGTGTATTTTTTCCCACCAACTGCCTGTTTGCATCCGGTGCTGCTGAATCTCTACCTCTACTCGTCGCTCCGTCAGTCGCCCGGTTTTGTCAGCACCCCAACATCTCTGCCCCCGCCGTACCTTTCAAAGTAAAAGCTCCGCTCTCCTCGATATACATATCAGTCAAACGAATGAACAAGCGTGGTGCGTCGAGGTGAGCTGTATGGGCTGGTATAAACTAAGTTGAAAATAATGCTCCATATGTTCGTAATACATCAGAAATGTGCGTCAGTAATTTTGACTATTACATTGTGTTAATTAATCGAACTCTTTCAATGTCTTTGAAATCCTGAGTTTTTGCCAATAAAGTGCGCTCTTGTTCTGATTTCATGTTTCCTCCATTTCTATGCTCTCTGGCTGAAACTCCTTAAAATACTTATTATATTATATATTATATACACTTATACTTATATGGCTTTTTACTTGCATTTGCAGCCTGGTGTGGACGGGGTGAGAGGGTCAGACATCGGCGATGGACGATGGCATTGTTCATCGGAGCAACCCTACTAACAATAAAGCTTATTTATATATAGCATTATATAGGATAAATGGAGTAATTTGCAAAAATAAAATAAAAAATGGCGCAAATATCGCGCTGTTGAGCCACCCTAAATCACCGCAGGGAAGATTCCTTCACCGCGAAAGCCCTAACACTTAGTTTAAGAGTGATTACACTTCTACTGTCAAACAATCTTATGAATATAGCCAACATTGATTTCATGTTACTCATTGCTTTAATATGCATGAACCATATGAAGCGAACGGCTAGCATTCAGCGTGCTGTAACTGCTAAGTGTCCTCCATATTTCCAGCTCTCCTTGAGCAGCAAGGTCACTGTTTGTCTAAGAATGGCACAAGGCTAAGAAGAATGGCACACGGGTGGAGGGACAAAGGGACTCCTGATTTACCCATATGAGATTCTCATAGTGGGTTTATACATGGAAGAAGGGCTGAGGGACTGTCAGGTCTGGTGACAGCCGCAGGACTCCAGATGGGAGTAAGCCACATCGGACCTAGCGATTCACAGCACAGAAGACAGGTGGCTCCCAAATATGTTGCAAGCTTCCAAGCCACACATGCCTTATTCATGAGCCACCATACAGCCATAAGCAAAGTAGGAGTCAACAAGAATCTCTCTCACTCTCACTGCAGATAAGTGAGGAGAGAAGCCCAGATCAATTTCCTCATACAGCATTAACCTTGACACGGCTATGAGCCAGCTCAAGGTTGAGGGGGCAATAATTTGGGCGTGGGCCGAATTAGCCAGCTAGTGACCTTCCATGTGCTACTGCTGCATGTGAGAGTGAAGACATAATGTGAAGATATATCGTCAGACACACAAGCATCCATCCATGTGTGCTCGCTTTCTCTCACACCCCCACACACCCACAGACATCCACAGAGAAAAATACAAAGCAATTGCAATCATTTTAATTATTTTTCCTACTGAGTGAACTGATTTAATCATTTGGGAAGTCACATTTTCATTCATTTTTTTCCTGATTGTCGCTCTTAGTTGATTTGTACACCAAATTGAAATACATGTACTGAGTACTGAGTGGGTATAGTAATAGTAATTATAGTATTTAGAGAATAGTGCCTTCCCTCCAATTAAAATGGTGCAAACGTGCGGGACGTAGGATTTCGTGCAGGGCATGCGTTGCGTCAATATGACTGACAAGGGGCTGCACAATAGGAATAAACTTAAATAAATAAAAATGTTTTGTATTTGCACTAGCTTACTTGTAGGCAAAAAAGACTACCATTAAATGCAGATGAAAAAAGCCAGTGCATGAAATGATTTCAGTTCAGCTTACTTGCTAACATAGGCAACTACCAGCATTTGAGATAGGTATGTTGATATCATGAGGTTAAATTTTGTACAATGTAACATTCTTGCTTTGCATACATAATGTGAAGCATTGTTTTCATTGTTTCCCACAGGAAAATCATTAGTCAAGGTGGTGGTGGTGGACCGAGCGGGGGTGACGAAGTCAAAAACACATCATCATCATCATCATCGGGCCTCTTGCTCGGCGGTGGGGGCGTCGCCATGCGTAGAGCCAATCAGATTCACCAGTCTTCTCCACTTGGGTCGGTCCAGTGCTAGGGGCTCAGCTTCATCCAGCGACAGGCCCAGTTGGTGAAGGTCCCTGGTGACGGTATCTATCCAACGAGTGTGGGGGCACCACGGGGGCTTCCAGCCAGGTAATCGAGGGGCGGAGTAGGGGGGGGAGTCTTTTGACGTGTCCGTACCAGCGCATTCGGCGCTGTGCTGCCAAGCGGGACGCGGGCGGCTGTTGGGAGCGCTCCCGGAGCGAGATGTTAGACACTCGGTCATGCCACTTTATCCCCTCTATTGTGCGCAGTGCTCTGCTGTCGAAGCCATCTATTCTCTCTGCCAAGGTCTTGTTGAGAGGCCAGGTTTCTGCTCC
>CABFOS010022464.1:0-17747 GCA_900660315.1 Diretmoides pauciradiatus | reverse complement strand
TTGTGTGTTCGCTATGTGTGTGTGTGTGTGAGGGCTGTGTGTGTGTGTGTGTGTGTGTGTGTGTGTCTAAATCTTCTTGCGCCTGAACAGACCATAGAGCCAAGACAGCCACTTCTTCTGTTTTACTGGTGGCTCTGTTATCATGGCAGATAGATAGTGGCAAATAAAAGTCATATATATATAAAACCATGGATTCCAAGGATTCCAAGGCCAGACCAGTTGAGAACCACTGTTATAAACCATCTCTCCTCCAGATTTGTTCAACATTTTGGAAAATAATGTAACGGCCTACAGTTACTTCAATGTAAATGTAATATTGCGTGTATTGGTGTAAATAAATATGTCAAACGGTGTATAGGAGTTATAAAATAATCTATGGAGAATGTTTTATTATGGACTCCTTGATAGGGAATTTTAAGTTGGTCCCATTTGTCAGTATGGCTCATAACCACTGGATGGCAGCAGACCACCGTGGCCTAAGGCGCTGTATTTAATGGCCTTGTAATCGGTTTACCATCACCACCTTGTTACAGTAAGATATTATTATCACAGTTGAGACACCTGGGAGCCACAAAGCCCGTCAACGGATGGTTTGTTGTCAGTCTCATTGTTGACCATCAAGTTTCAAGTGAAAGTCAGTAGCTTTGCCCCCTATCATACAAATAATGACAGATACTCAGGTAATATTCACACATAGCTAAATAACTTGTGTTTATACTTGTACAATGTTTATACTGATACAAATGAAAATGCAACACCACATTATGTACCTGAAATTATTATTTATTTATTTGTAGGTGTTTTCTAGGTAATCAGGAGGATGTTTTCTGTGATGTCTACTGAGCTGTCATAGATTTCTATCATCATATTACATTAATTGAGATGTATAGGTTTCACTTTGATAATTTCTAAGCAAGCGAGCAAAAGATAAGCAGTATGTCACTCTATTAGGGAAAGGCGTTTTAACATTTAATCAAAACAATTGATATCAAGGTTTTTTGAATTTTGATATCAAGTTTTTGAATTTTGATATAAGTTTCCCAATTTTGATATCAAGTTTCCGAATTTTGATATCAATTTTGATATCAACAAAACTAATGTTAAATGTTAAAAGGGCTTACCATTTATATCAGACTTCCGAATTTTGATATCAAGTTTCCCAATTTTGATATCAAAATTCAAAAACTTGATATCAAAATTCAAAAAACCTTGATATCAATTGTTTTGATTAAATGTTAAAACGGCTTTCCATAGCTCCTGGTGATGACAGAAGTGAATGTGAATGATGAAGTAATTTATCGCAAGTACAGTAGTTAGTAACAAAAATGTATATTACAAAGAAAATCTCTATTTTCTTTGTAATATACATTGTTGACTATACTTTAAAAGTGTTTGCTTTAACTTTTTAAGCATTCTATTAAAATGTAACTTTACGGTTTTGTTTGTAGACATGTAAAACTGTTATTCTGGGCTTCCCGTCATTTGATTTGATTTGACATATTCATAAGAATAAAAAAAAACATCAACCAACAAACAACCACAGAATTTTCTCAGAGCATGTCGAGGATGACACAAGAAAATTAAAAAATATTTGTTTCCATTGTGGTCCTCTAAAACACGGAGACAACGGGACAAACAATGCAACTCCCACATCACTGATACAAAGCTGTGTTGATGATATCCCTGAACAGTGATAATGACCAATCAACGAGTTAAGTCCCAAAGGGTAATCAGCTAATTCTGAAAGTATTTAGTCTATAATTAGTTTTTTTTTATGGAGAGCTCAGTAAAACAAATTATAGACCAACTACTTTCAGTTAAAGTTTACTTAACTCAAGAGTCAGGCACTTGTCCAGGAAATTACTTAATATATGTTTACTTAATTGCGTAATTTCCTGGACAAGTACCTGACTCTGAATTAATAAAATTTAATTGAAATAAACTAGTATCAAATTGATTTCTCCATCTCTAGAAAACAAAAGTTTCGCCCACAACAAAATCATTGCGCTGCCGGTGTTCTTACAAAGCAGTTCCCTATTCTGCCGACAGAGGTCGCTACAGCGCAATTTCTATTTGAGTGGAGGTGTTTCATGTTACCCAATTAGAAGAGAAGTCACCATGTATGTTTACCTATAGAGGACTCAATGTCACCAATTTCCTTATCTAATTTGTTGTATCCAATCTGAAAACAGAAATAAATTGGCTAAATATTCTAATGTGACGTGTGTTATTTATAGACCTATCACCTCTTATGATAATAGGCCTCTGGAAATGTGGATATCACTGATTGATAATTCAGTCTACAAATATGGCAGAAGGAAACGTCACAGGGAGACAGCATATTACAATGGCAGTAGAGAGCAAACACAAAAGCAATAATCAGCAGCAGCCGACGTGCTCCGGCACGTACTTCTCAACTGTAACCACACAGATTCTTACCCACAATCAAAAAAACCGTTTACTCAGTCTTTACTTCAAAGAACTAAACACAGATATAATAATGCTTTGCTAGGGACATTTGCTTTAAATGAATGTAGGAAAACCTGTTGTGCTCTATACCGTGCCAGGTTAAGTGTTGTAGGAGGGGCATGTAATGAATTCTGCCTTCAGTGGCACAGGTTCCTGCCTGTCTTCATTCACTTGCTGGTGGGGAACTTGGCAACATGTGTATGGGCCATGGGACTCCTGATAATATGAGCTGGGCTGGACTACTTCAGGTCAGTGAATCAAAAACAATACAGATTATCTTATCTGGAAGGGGGAAAAATCTCATTATTGACACATGCTAGGGTGTTTTTGGTGGAGGAAAGAGAGTGAAAATGATGATTGTATTTCTTTGATGTCCAGTTTCATGAAGTGCAAATCTAGTGAATGTGCGATCATTGAGTTATTGGGTTACAATACTACTTTATGCTAGGGAACATACAAAAAATGATATTCAGCACTTAACGATGAGATGAGAATGATGAGAATATTTGGATGTATTTGTAAATATGTGCAAATGTCACTATTCCTTTGCATCATTGTACTTGGTTCAGAGGCATTACTTTCTCTGCACAGTTCCTGCTTTAAAAAATAGCTCATTTGAATGCTTCAGTTTACACTATATCACTATGCAACAAAACACTCAAAAGGAGTCTAATCATAACTAATAAGTTAATGCTGTTGTTTTCCCTCATTAGAATCTGCTGGTTATGGTCTATCTCAGGCAGATCATATGTGGCTCTGTTCGGTTTTCCATTCCAGAGGAACAGGAGGCCGGCATTCTGGTGGGGTCACTTAGTAAATACTTTCCACCACCATATCAGCTCCTGACCCAGGAGTACCTGAGGAATGAAAAAAACACGGGGGATTTCTATACCACTGAGCAAAAGATGGATCGCGAGGCCCTCTGCCCTGAGGAGACAAAAGCCGAGGAATGCATTATCCCACACAATGCCATTGTGGGGCCCTCAGGAGACCTTATACAGTTTCAGGTGATCGTAGAAGACATCAATGACAATGCACCTCATTTTGAAAACAGTGAGATTCACCTGAGTGTGTCTGAGGACGTGACCGTGGGGACCAGTTTCTTATTAGATGACCAGGCCCAGGACAGGGATATTGGGCATAATGGAGAGGTGCAGTACCACCTGGAAGGTTATGAAGGGGTTTTCAGTTTAACAGTGGAGAGTGGTCCTGCCATTATGTTGGTTGTGCAAAGAACCCTGGACAGGGAGACTCAGGACCAGTATCAAATGACTCTGGTGGCCACTGACTGTGGGTCAGAGTCTTTAAGTGCTACATCGACTCTCATTGTCAAGGTGGCTGATGTTAATGACAACTGTCCAAGCTTTAGCTCTGACAGCCCCCGCATTGTCACCATCCCTGGGGACTCCACCAGAAACACGGTGGTGGCTCAGGTCAGAGCTACAGACCCAGATTTAGGCCCCAATGCTGCCATTGTCTACTCCCTCAGTCCCAGGGTCTCGGAGCGGGCAAAGAAGCTCTTTAGCCTGGACAGCCACACCGGGCACATCAGACTAACACAGGACCTCCAGAGTGACAGCTCCGAGGAGCTGGTGTTGAAAGTGTTAGCTAGCGGCCATCACTGCCCCCCAGCAGGTACTCAGGTAACTGTATCTGTGTTCCCCACGACAAGCCAAGTGCCAGAGATAAAGATCAAGTTCATAGCAGAGCATCAAAACCAGACCATCTTGTTACCAGAGAACCAGCCCCCTACTGTCTTGGCTGTTTTAGAGCTAGGGGGGGACAGCGGCTTTAAAGAAAGAGCTCTTAGCATTGAGGAAGACGTGCCTTTTTCATTAGGCCCGCAGAATGGCAAATATCTTCTTTCCACATCAAAGCCCTTAGACTACGAGATGAAAAGTGAATATCATATTTCTGTAGTGGTGCGTAGGCCATCAGCAGGAGGATTTGTGAGCACAGGCTCTAGGCGAGTAGTCACGGTGCTGGTAGTAGATGTCAATGATAACGCCCCGCAGTTCCTCCAGTCTCACTACCAGCTGGAGGTGGAGGAGAACAACCAGCCGGGGATGTCTCTACTACGGGTCAGAGCTTCAGACGCAGACAGCAGGCACAATTGCAGGGTCACCTACAAGCTGGGAAAACACACATCTCCCATCTATAAAATAGACCATGTGACAGGTGAACTGTCCGTGTCAGTCTCGTTGGATAGGGAACAGCAGGAGGTGTACACACTCACTGTGCTGGCAAGAGATAGCGGCTCTCCTCCCTTGGAGTCAGTGGCCACAGTATCCATTCATGTTCTGGACCAGAATGACAACGCACCAGTTTTCCTAACCCCTCACTTCATCTTTTTCATCCGTGAGAATGTACCACTGCTTGCTCAGGTGGGTAAGGTGGCGGTGACAGACCCAGACAAAGGGGAGAATGGGAACACAGAGGTATGTGTTGTAAACAGCAGTGAACCCTTTGTTGTGGACAATGCCCAGGGGACGCTGCGCTGCACCACCAACTTGGACCGAGAGATGGAGGACCGCTACGAACTACACCTGCTGGCCAGCGACCATGGTCACCCCTTCCGTTTGACCTCCTCTGCCAGGGTCACCATCTTTGTGGAGGACATCAATGATAACCAGCCAAAAGTGATCCTTCCCAACAGCAACCTGTCCTGCCTAACTATCTCTCCCGCAACTGTGACAGGCACCATGGTAACGAAGATCTATGCCATCGACGAGGACTCCGGACTGAATTCGGAGATAACGTACACTGTTGCAGCACGAGAGCCGGACAGCCACAGCAGCCCCTTCCAGTTGGACCCGAGGTCAGGGAACATCACCCTGGCTCAGCGTCTGCTAGGAAAGGACCTGGGGATGCATCACCTGTTTGTGGTGGTCACTGATGGGGGGAAACCAGACCCGCTCCACGCCACTGTTTGGGTCAATCTACTGGTCAATGAGACCATGGAGCCCTGCCACCTGGATAGTGTGCCCAGGTCTCTGCCCTACAGGCTGACACAGACCCCATCAGAGCCACCGATGTGTGCGATGGAGGTGGGGACTACCAGAGCTGCTCAGCTGATACTGTTAGTAGGCCTGGGTATGATGCTGGCATCCATCTGTCTGTTTGTGCTGACAGCTGCTTTATATCTGAAACAGAAGCAGAGACGTCCACAACAGAACCATAGGGGACATGTTGAGGAGAACGAGATTCCACTCAGGCTCAGAGAGTAATATTACGCTGATGAGTAACAGAATAAAGCAAACACTGTGTGTAATCCTTGTTTGTACAGTGTCAAGTATGAAAACAATCTGCAAATTAAATACATTTTCAATATTTGTATTTTTATGCCTGAATCCTTTTAATTATTTTCATACGTAAATGCTTGGGAAAGTTATTCCTGCAGTGTCAAATCTGATAAGCTTCCCTCTAAGTGAGCAGGAGACAGATTATAATCAAATGCATCTAGTCATCTATTTGAAGTAGCCGACACTTACAGTGCTAGACTTGCTCCCTGTACACTCTGCATTGAAATGAACAACATTCCACTTTGATCTCAGATATCAGGTGATATGTATGATATGAGCCACCATATAATAGCAGATACCGCGGCAACATGTTACTAAAAGAGCAGTAGCACAGTCATTATCTATAGGAATTACTCTCCCTGACCCCTGCCGCAGGAAGAGAAGACAAAGCTGTGGGGCTGAAGACTGAGGTAATGGTCCGCTAAGTTGATTGGCCCTTTCTCAGATTTCCAACTTTGAGTGATGGGGAGTCTGAGGTATTTAGACAGACAAAAGGGTTTAATGTTCCTCCGGCGGGGAGGTGATGAAAGTCTGGAGGAGCAACTCGGACAAGGCCGCAGGAGGGGAGAGGGGCTGCGTGGACAGGTGAGAGGCAGCAGAGGGAAGGCACACCGCCATCTCAAGTCACGGCCTCACTCCTGTTACCTGATAGTGCCTCTTGTCACCCACGGTGTTGGATCTCACCCAAGGGCACAAAAGCTACTGTACTGTGCATAGCAACCCAACAGGCATTTACGCTTTGATGACAGATGTTCGGACTGAAATCCCACTGTGCTCAAAGAAATCCTTACAAAAGACTCTTTGTGTAACTCCTTCTGAGCAGCCGTGAGACATTCAACTTGGTTAAGTGATGCATGCAAGTATGAATGAGTCAGGATAAATCTTGATTTATTCTTGTGTGAACATACAAACAATACGTGACACAAAGAGGGCAGTCTCTTATTTTTCAAATGTAACAAAAGGAAAACACTTCATACCGTTATAGTATCACTACTTATGGAGGGTTCCTTTCGACATTTATCTGTTAGTGGAAAGGAAGAAGCCCACTGTCTACATTGAATGCACTTATTGTAAGTCGATTTGGTTAAAAGCATCTGCTAAATGACTAATGTAATGTAATGGAATATAATGTAAAGCACCATACACCAAGCTGGTTAATGTTTCCATACACTGGTGAACAAGACTTGTAGGAGTGGGTATACCTCTTGGTTAACTGCACAAAAAAACAGATGAAGTCTAAATGGATCATATTGTGAGACTTATTGCATTAAAAGAGAAGTGAAGAGTTTAATCACAAGAAAAAAACACAGTAAAAATAGTTCTATCATATTAAAACAGCAGCCTACAGACTTGTGGTAGTGTAAAAACAAGATAGAAGTTATGCCCTTTGGTTGACAACATTTCTAACATTTTTACAGACTTGATCCTGCATAATGTAGACATACTGAATGACGAAATTCAGTTTTTCCCTTGGAGTTAAGAATTCCTCTCATGTCCATCGCTATAAGCATGTGTTGATAAGTGAAAGTCTGCCATCTACTGGGCAGACCAGAAGCCAATACCAAACCATTTATTTCTTGGCCAGAGGGGAGACATCAGAGGACAGACGGTCTCTCACCGCCCTGTCAGCTGGTCTGGGATCAGCATGTGTCCCAGCTGGCTCTGGGTCCTGTGCAGGCTGCTCTGGTCAATATATACGCATCCAACTCATTTTAATCACATTTCATATTTTGAAGAGACACCTATCAGGGTTCATTCAAGATTACAAATTACCAAATAAATACAATTCCAATTAGGCTTATTGTGTTGAAGAAACTCACTTCATACACCACACACTGCCCCTAATAGTCAGGAAAAGTCTGTCAACAATAGATAATAAACTTCATCTCCTAACCCTGGGACATCTTTCTTTCTTTTATTCATCACGAACATCAATAAAACAATACAGCAGCAAAAAAATATTAAACAAATAAGAATAAAATAAAAATCTAAATGTCAAACTAATGAATAAAAACAAAACATAACAATGATGCCCATTGTATTCAAGGAAGAAACAAGGTGCATATCCTGTCCTGCCCCTTCTAAAACTTTGAATTATTAAATCATAATAAGTAAATAGATAAATAAAGCAAAACTAGAGAATTGAATCATTCATTTGTCACATCTCTCTCTCTCTCTCTCTCTCTCTCTCTCTCTCTCTCTCTCTCTCTCTCTCTCTCTGCATTGTCCCTATCAAATAAACTACATACATACATACCCTCATCATCCTCATCCCTCACTTCTGTCACCTGTCATCCCCTAAGGCCTAAGACCTTAATGTTTCCTAACCACAGATAAAACACCATCATTGTTCACGGACACATCTCATGTCCTTCAGCCACATCAATCTGCATGATCCTTCTTTTGTATTTCTCATGTTGGAAATGTTGCCACTCCAGGGAGGCTTTGAAAACAAAAGACCCCGGCAAACACTGAATGACGCACAGAGGGTTAAGATGACCGACTCACAGCAGCTGAAAATTAAAGATGTTGGTGTGTTTTTTTTGCCAGTGTGCGCTTATGCAAATGAGCGGTGCTGTTGCGTCCCAACAATGAACTAAGTCCATTTCTGCGAGCGCAAGAACCCTTTCTTGACCTCCTCATTATTCTCCGCCTGGAACCCGGGCCCGCAGTTCATTGAAAAGCGACATTGTTTCTTTAAGATTAGACTCGCAGTCATCAGCGGCTCTGTCCATTGTTGGGGGGAACAGAAAGAGAGTTGAGATTGATATACGGGGGCCGAAGACAAGTCGCGCATATTATCATCGGAGCAGCTGCAGTGCGAGCAACAAAGTCCAGAACGCATCCTCCAGACATGGGTAAGTACATCCTAATGGAAACTACCTTCTAATTGGCTTTTACGCACATATACCACTTTATACTATCACATCAGGGTTTAATTCCATATGATTGCACAGGGCAGTAGAAGTTATTAGGTGTGTTTTTCCCCCAGTGTAGAGGTCGGCTACTCACCGGCTGATGCTCCACTGATATGATGAGATTTATTTCATGCTTGAGGTGGCAGGGCTACTTTCACAGCAGCCTTGTCGCATTTGCTTTCAGTCGCAATCTTTCTCAATTTCCAAAGGGCCGAGCGTAAGCCTCGGCTATGCATTTCTTCTGAAACCCAGGCCTGCGTTTTCATTTGAGTCACAGCGAGATACGGTGCGCGTTGGTTCTTTGGAGTATATACGCGCTTCACCTGTGTCCTTTCTGCTTGTGATGTCATTACGGGGGTTAATTGGTACCGGGGTGTATGTCAATGCGGGGGGACAGGGACATGGTCCACCACTCTACTGTCAGACTTGTAGCCTACTTGATGATCAGAAATGTATGTAATGTATTGTAATTTATATAACTGGCCTAGTTTTACTTCTGCTTATGTTGTCATGATTTAATAATGCTGAATGGACATTAAATGGAGGTTATGGGCCAGTTTGAGAGTACATTTAGTGCTGTTCCATACTATAGTATGAATGTACAATCTGGATAACTCTGACTGATCAAACAGTCTCTCTCTCTCTACTAGTACATGTGTCCAATTAAAGATCTACTGGCCCCTCCCACCATCTGTGCTTACTGTAATGGTACCAACCACAGTCTGTCTGCTTCCATTGTGAATCAGTGTTTGTGTGCAGGCGTGTAATGGCACACATGCACAGAATTTCATTGTTTGTTTATGCAGTTGCTCTCTGCCACTTTGACCATAGACAGCTCCCTGCTATCACTTCCTTGTTCCTGTGGCTCCTCAAAAGGGTGTGTGTGTGTGTGTGGCATGGAGGTACCCCTGGCCTTTGTTTGCTTGACATTGGTGGCCCTTGTATCCCCATGATGCTGTGGGACAAAGACTGTTGTCTCTGCAGTCACAAAAGCAGCCTCTCTCTCTCTTTTACGCCGTCTCTCCCCTCTGTCCTCCCCCTTTTCTCACACTCTCCACGCTGGGCCGTGAATGGAGACAGGGTGTGAGCTGGGGTCAGTGCAGGCACATCCCCATGCCCTTGGCCCTTGGCATCCATTCAAGCACATGACTATGAGAAAGAATGGACAGCTTTACCCGTACCGAGTGTACAGACTTTTCCCAAGTCACAGAAGCACAGGGACCACGGTGTTTATGGTGGCAGCTGGATCCATGGTGACTAGTGTCCTGGTTGCTCAGTTGGCTGAGGCACATACTGTGTACTTGCAGTGTTGTGGGTTTTAAACCAAATTATGACCTATGTCAACCCATCATTGTTCAAACTATTAAAAAAAACACTGCTCATTTGTACCGGGGACCACAGATGATTTGTCTGTGCTGTATGTCATATCAAAAGGCATCCTGTGACTTGCCTTACCGTGCTGCTGTGTCTAACAGGTTGCTATGACTGCTGTATGCGCTGCTTGGGTGGGGTGCCGTACTGCTCCCTGGTAGCCACACTGCTGTGTTTCTCTGGTATCGCCCTCTTCTGTGGTTGTGGGCACCAGGCCCTCACCGAGACAGAGAGACTCATCGAGACCTACTTTGCCCGCAACCTGCAGGACTACATCACCCTCGCCTACATGTAAGTGGTAGCGTTGAGCATCCTCTTCATTAATGAGCTGCATCTTTTCAACCTTGGATTTCTCTGGTAAACACAATTATGAAGGTTCTAGTGTAGATTATTTGGGATCTGATGTATTTTAACTCCACATTTTGATTTGCTTTCATCATTTTCCTCTTTAGCATTCAGTACTTCCAGTATGTCATCTACGGCCTGGCCTCCTTTTTCTTCCTCTACTGCATCGTGCTGCTGGCTGAGGGCTTTTACACCACAAGTGCTGCCAAACAAACCTTTGGAGAGTTCAGGAGCACCATGTGTGGCCGCTGCCTCAGCTCCACGGTGAGATGCCAAGAGTGGGGTGAATAAAGAGGGTTGGAGATTGCATGGGATTCATACACATATCACTTCCTGGTGGGTGCTGTCTGTGCTGAAAAACCTTTGGGGACATGCAAAGATAAACATAACAGTGTGTGTTTGAGCAGTTTCAGTGCACTGCTTATATTTAATGCTGGGGAAAGATGTAACAAGTCATCAGTGAGTTCATATAAAGCTGAACTCTCGTATGTGTGCCAGGTTCTTGTGGATGTTCATTCTGCTTTGTTCTTCCTCCATGTGTAGTTTATAGTGGTGACGTATTTCCTGGCTGTGCTGTGGCTGTTGATGTTTGCCTTCTCCGCCCTGCCCGTCTACTTCTTCTACAACATGGACGCCACCTGCCACACCATTGAAGTTCTGACCGAGACCCCGGCGAGCATCAACCAGCTCTGTGTCGACGCCAGGCAATACGGTAAGGAGACAACCCCTTCATGGCAAACCGGTGTCTCGTGCTGAATGTATTCAGTTCATCTTGTCTGTAATTAAGAGAATCGCTAATAGAAATGAAATGTTTGACAGGGCTGCTACCGTGGAATGCAGTGCCAGGGAAGGCTTGTGGAATGACTCTGTCCACGATTTGCAAGACCAGAGAGGTGAGTAGCAGGTTAAGGGTTCAGGTTCTGCTGTCAATACATAATGTATAACTTGCCTTACATGAAATAAAGCGGTCATGTTAACTTCACTGACTCTGATCTCTTCTTATCAGTACCGAATGACCTATGACCTGTACATTGCTGCCTTCGCTGGTGCGGGCATCACTCTGTTGGCTCTGGTGAGTGATTATGCCTCGGCTGGGGCCAGTTTGGCTGCTGTTTCACACTGGGGTACAATAGTGTTACGGCTCATGTGACTTAGTGACGCTCAAAGTGTAGGCGGTGAGGCATTTCAGACCTCCATGACTGATGACTTCTGTACTATTGCTCTCTGTTCCTTTTTCTCAGCTGACACAAACATCATAATAATGCCGTAATGTCTGGTGGCTTTCCAGCCGGGGAAATGGTGTGCCCATTATACTCGCATGCTCCATTACAAAAAGCGTTGTATGGAAAGAATCTGCCATCTAAATTAATGTTGTCAGCAGTTAAACAGCTTTGTTTTTTCTTATTTATTGAGTGTAATGGAGTGTGGGTTTATCCTCTATTGAGTCTTGTTTTCTCTGACGTTTTCTGTCTCCCCCTCTCTTTTCCATAGCTGACCTATATTGTGTCAACCACCTATAACTTTGCGGTTCTACGGTATCTGGGAAGAAAGGGCATAGGGGCACGGTGTTAGGCTCGCCGGCTTCCTGTCTGCTCTGTCAATACTGCACATCACACATGGGGACCTAAAGGGACGGCAACACTTCTCTCCTGCCACTTCCTCTCGAGAGTACCACCTGTGGTGTCGCCTTCTTGGGCCATGGACTCATTTCACCAATTCCATTTCTCACCAGATTGTCTCTCTATTTTTACTTTTAATTTTTGGGAAGAATGTCATTGAGAATGCTCAGATTAGTAGGCCCGTTCTCTTGATTTATTTAGATTGTCTGCTGCTTTGCCATAGGTCTTTCATTTCAATGTTTTAAATGTTTTTTTTCCCCATCACCAAAATATCTGTAAATATATGTTCGTGCTTTCCACCACTCTTAACTTAAGACTTAACTTAAGACTTTTAAGAGTTACGCCTATTTGGAGTGCTGTCCTTATCTTTCTTTAACAAATAACATAACCAATTTGTTTTGCAGTACATGCACATCTAGACATGTTATGGGGAGTAGGGATTATAGGTTACTATGGCTACCATCCACACATCTGGTTGCCATGGTGCCAGACAAGCATGCACTTGCAGTCTCACTCCGACCTCAGGACTTTTTCTCACGGGCTTGAGAAAAGCCTCAACAATGGAGTCACGCCTGCTTTAAAAGCGGGCCAATAAGGGGCCAGTTGTGGGGGCCACCTGCACTAGAAGTCTCTGGGTTCTATTACATGTCAAGGGAGAGGGACCTGTGGACAAAGCGGGGGCAAGCCTCCTCAAAAGCCTGAATACAGGCCTTCTGTGACAGCACACACACAGTGCCCCCCCTCTCCCCTCCCTCAATAATGGAAGTGATGGATTCAGAGCAATGAGTGAAGGGACCAAAGGAATTTTAGATGTATTTGAATGGTTTCTTTCTGAAAAAGAAAAGGGACATACTTGTTAAGTTGGTTTATACTGATCTAGAAAGGTCTGAAATTGTTTCTCTCATAATTTTGAGATGGCTAAAGTACTACAGGTGCTTACTTATCTAACGACCTCATATTATTAGACCTTAACCCCCTCCCCCTTGCTGTTAATGCATGATGATTGAGGTACTATTATAGAGATAGGACAGCTTTGTTTTGTGTCTAATTCTCTAGGACGGTTTCGTAGTTATTGTATAACACCTTTTTTAATCTTTTTACTTACTGTAGGTACATTTACTACTGATAATTTACACTTTGGATATTACTAACAAAACCTTTTGCAACACGAGTAGATTATTCAATTTGGTGGAAGCTTTACCCAGCTGTGACTGAGGGTTGGTTTTGTGAAGTGGCAGCTGGCTGTTAATTGTTAAATGTTTTCATGTGTTGGAAATATTTGATAATAAAAGAATATTCTTTGAAGTATTGGTGCACTGCCTCAGAAAACATTTGTCTGTAGTCGGTATGGCTCTGTGCAAGTGCAATGTGTAGTCTGGGGACGTGGTGGTTAACTTGCACCCCCCTTCCCTGGCCTGGTGCCACATCCCGGGGCCTCGGTGTTTTGTATTCTCACCACTTTTGTCCACAGGTGCACTGTTCCCTCCTCTTGGCTGTGAACCAGATGTTCCTGAAGCTGAAGGAGCTGAAGCATGTGGAGGTGGAGGAGGAGGAGAGGAGGGGCTTGGACCTGTATGGGAGGCTGCAGAGGGACAGAGGAGGGACACTGTGTTCTCCCTATCTCACAAACATATCTGACAGCTAGTGCCAGCGCCTCCGGCTGCACGATCACGACTGAGCTGGATCAAGATGAGACCGTTTTTCTAGAGTGTACCTAGTTATTGGTATTTTGAAGCAGTGTTAGCATTTGTGTTACTTCACTTCATTTTGTTTTGATAAAGAAGTATTTTGTTAGGTCTGAAGTTATTTGTAAGATAATACCACTGCAGTTGGGAAGTTTTGTCTCCTTTGTTTTAAGGTCTTTGGACTGAGCCATAAGGGTTCTTAAATATTTAGTGCTAACTTCCCAAAGTGTTTTGTTCTGTATTTGATCCATGACAATAGGATCAATCCTTTCTGTATGGAGTTAGCTAGTATTTACTCCAGTCAGGGGATTACAAAATATATACACTGGTCTTTGAATGGCAAGTAAGAAATTGTCTTAATTCTTTTCTGCCTAGGCCTGATTTCTCAAATAAAGATGCAGTGTTTGCTTGATATTGTTTTCATGAAAGTAAAGTATTATATTAAAGCGTTCAGTGTCTCACAAGCGTCGGCACAAAAACCACAAGACAGTTCCTCCTTTTGGTATGCCACATGTTTTATTTGTAGTAGAGTATTGGATAGTATTCGCCACTATGCCAGTTTGTTGTCTCATCCTCTGTAGTGCAAGAAGAGGGAAGTTGTACATTGGATCAGCAACAGATAATCAGGGCACAAAGCGTAACTTTCACACCGCTTTAAACACACTGGGTGAATACTGGGGTGTGTGAAATAAACGTTCAGTGTCATTTTGTACAGTATTATAAAATGAATGCCCTTTGCAATTTACATAATCCATTAGTATGGACGGTCCACAGAAATGTTTTACATTCTACATAACTGCAACATAAATTTAAGAAGAAAAAAAATCTGACAGATTTGGTTACAGTGCGATAACAGCATCATGAGAGCAACAAGTTATCAAAAAGACTAATAGCTTATAGTACAGGTTCTTTGTTTCTCGGGTATCGTATGTTAAAGTAAAAGCCAATGTTATGGCATGCTACATCACAAAGGGGTAGGAAACGAGATGTACAGTCTTCACCCATAAAAAAAGGAACACTGATCAAATAAATGGTAAACGTTCAGCCCTCATTTTCCTTTAGGATTAATGTAGGCCAACAGTTATGTTAAAATGCCGTACTTAGTTCACAGTCAACAGATGATCTCTCACACACATGTAGGTACCTGTACTCAAACACACTTCATGAAATACTTTATAGTAATAGTATAAACAGGCCACTTTCTATAGGCTTAGAATAAACTGAATAGAATGCAATTGAATCAGACAGTGAACAGTGAAGCTCTTGTAATGGCCATTATGATGCAAACACACTGACATTTGATGCAAACAACCTGATCTCAGGCTGATAGAGTACATAAGAACAGAAGAGGTATGAGAACACGTAATTTAACCATAGTGACATTTACATGTATGTGCATGCGAGAGACATTTATGCAACACTACATTGGTTGTTTGAGTAGATGCATTAACAAATACTTTTGAATCAACTATTAAAATACTGGGGGGGGGGCAATTTAAATAATGTAAATGTCTGTCTGAAGCAACAAACATCAGCCATGTTATTTTCTGAACCCTTCAGACAGACATACACCGATGATCTCCGGCCGACAGCAGTAAAACCAAAGGGACAAAAGTCAAATATACCTGTGGTGACTAAACTTGTATATAGAAATAACATAAAAGTACCATTCATCTGAGCACAGTTGAACAATACTCAGTTGTATGTTTTACTCAGTACTGTATGAACAGACAGAAAGGTGATGCACAATCCACATATTAAAGGTAATACTGTCCTTGTGCTCAGGCTATTTCACATTCAGCAGAGACTAGAGTAAGCTGACAGTACAAGGCATACGTAATATATCAGTAGAGCAGAGGACACCTCCCAAAAGTAGGCAAAGCTCAAGGCCTGGAATGTTTAGACCCGCCAGTGCAATCAGCAAGGCAGACACACCACATTACAAATGCATTAATTATCATTATTATAATCAAAACCACCTCTCTTCATCAAGGAAAAAAGACACCAATACACACTTGATCAAACTGAAGCCCAAAGTAAGTTGGTAAGAGGATGGAAATGTGCTTCACAAGAAAAATGAACAGCAGTTTATTAACAACAGCAATCAAAACATTATTTCTGAACTTCAAGAAATGCTGAAATGTACCCAGTAAACAGGCTCTTGTACCCAAGTCGAGGGAAATAACAATGATCCAGTACCGCAGGGCTTGTACACCCAACACCTCTGGCTAAGCTGTAGCAGGGTGGCAATAAACATAATGATCAAATGAATAAGAGTACCACAACAGAATGAGAGTACCATAATAGCTTGTACACACTGCTAGCAGAGCGGTAAGATTACAGCTCACAATTTGCTTCCCTTTGAAGACATCTTCCCTTTTAGTGCAGCAATCATTTATTCTCCTGGAACCTCAATATATGTTTGTCACCATATTGATGTCAATTCTCAAGCACGGTGTCTTATTAGATCAGGAACAGCCTCACTTACAGACATTGTGTTCATGTATTGGATTCCATTAGCTATCTGACAGATCTGACAATGAGATAAAGCAATGCTGTATTCAAACTTCCCTTGAAACCCTAGGAAAAATCAGCTTACAGACAGTTGAGCAGTTACAGTACAAGGACTATGTTGCTGTGCCACAAGCAGACTGTGCTCTTGGAGAGAGGACGGAGAAGTGTGGACAATATTCTCTGGTCCACTGGATTAACATGGGACAAATTAAAATAATGACTGTAGAGGCCTATTTGATAAAACCCCTGCACAGGCAGACAAAGCTTAAGCTGGATAAAAGTGATAATTTCTTGTGCAATACTGCTGAAAGCAGACAGAGTAGGAAAACTGAGTGTGCCTGTTACAATACACCTGATTGGAGCAATAATCCAACCATCTGAATCTGTGACACGACACTCATTAGAGTAACTGTATCGTATCCGCACAATCCTGTGGGGGTACTCAGTAGCTCATACCTACAGTACCATAGACAAAACCTCCCTGGCTCTCAAAACTGCTACAGGCAAGTTTCAGCCAGAGACATTTAAGAGGGGTACACCAGAAACAATCAGCAGCAAGAAGAGCGGGACGTTTTGCGGTTACCATGGAGATCGATTGTACTGCTCAGCAGCGCGTGGTCGATCTGGTCCTCAGCAGCCAGAACCTCCCTGACGGCCGCCTCAAACGCAGCAGTGACGTTAGTGTCATCCTTAGCACTGGTCTCAAAGTAGGGGCAGCAACCGTTCTCTTCGCACCAGGCCCGTGCCTCGTCCTCCCCCACCTCCCTCGCATCCATGTCCACCTTATTGCCCAGTACCACAAAAGGGAACCGCTCAGGGTCTTTAACGTCTGAATAGTACATGAACTCCTTCTTCCAGCAGCCCAGGTTCTGGAAGCTCTGCAGATCGTCTACAGCAAAGGTAAGCAGGCAGCAGTCGGCGCCACGGTAGAAGGGTGTGCGCAGGGACTTGAAGCGCTCCTGGCCTGCCGTGTCCCAGATCTGAAGAGTGACCAGGCGCCCGTCCACCTCCAGGTCCCGGTTGAGGAACTCCACACCAATGGTGTGGAAGGACTGGGAGTCGAAGCGGTCTGTGACGTAGCGATTCATCAGGGAGGACTTCCCCACTCCACCATCCCCCAGCAGGATCACCTTCAGCAGCAGGCTCTTTCCACTCATCACGCTTCCTCCCACCCAGCTAGGAATCCTCACTGGGTTACAGACCACCGAGACCAGGCCTCCACATCAGGTGGCAGACCAGGGTCAATTAAACCTAGAATTGGCAAAAAGACAAAAAGATACTTACTTGAGAGACAAAACAACAAACAAGGCCCAAATCACAGTAGCCCATTATAAAAAAGAAAATGTATGATACACACAAACCAGTGTTTGGCCTCAATTCAGCTGATGATTCAGAGTAGATAAATACAGAGGACACTATTCTAGCAATGTCTGTCTTCAACAACAAATAAACTTTGACTTCTACCAGAAACCCCCCCCCCCCCCCATCAGATGTGTTATGCTTGACTACTTTCATGGACACACT
>CABFOS010022462.1:0-11945 GCA_900660315.1 Diretmoides pauciradiatus | reverse complement strand
CACCGAGATCTACACTCTTTCCCTACACGACGCTCTTCCGATCTGTTCAGGATCACAGACACTAGGATAACACAACATAACTAAACTGGACTGACAGAATAACACACGGCACACACATACTCTTCCACTCCTTCTCACACTCAGATACGACACACACACTGTCTCTCCCTCTGTGTCACACACACACACGCCAGCAGGGAGGTGACGGATAGCATGGTGCTGTCACCAGGGGATGCTGGGTGGGTTTTTGCAGGAAAGAGAGTAAAGGTGTAAATTGGGTGAGCGCTGGGTGAAAAGCCTCGAGTGAAGGCTTGGTACACTTCTTCTTGATGCTTTGTCACTCGCTCACACCCGGAGAGATACAGGTGATGGGTTAGGTGAGACAGGCAGACAGACAGGCAGACAGGCAGACAGACAGAGACAGAGAGAGAAAGCGAGAGAGAGAGGGAGGGTTCAGTTGATCTCTTCTCTGACTGCTCTTATTTTAACCTCTTTGCTTGTTCTCTGTGTTTCTCTTGATGTCTGACAGACAGACAGGAAGAGAGAGAGAGAGAGAGAGAGAGAGAGAGAGAGAGAGAGAGAGAGAGAGAGAGAGAGAGAGAGATGGGCCTTGTGATTGTGATGGAAGTGACCACGAGTTAACAGGTTTACCCCCTAATTTCATATCTATCAATTTGACGTTGATGAAATATGAAAATGTAATCAGCGCAACGAAAGCTAAAGTCGAGCAGGTGTGGCTTGCCTTTGATCGTAACGGAGACCAATTGCAATTAGACCCCAAATGGCTTGGCGGCAGTATCAGGGGGGCGGTTGCAGATTATGTATTTTTAATCAGAGTTGTTAGCATCTGTGATGGATGCCCATTTTACTCACACAAGCCTCCGAAGGCACACGCCATGTTTGCTAGCTGCGAATTACCATGTGTATCCTGTCCATTAGCTGCATGAAGAGGTGCACACACATCCATCCCCCACCACGCGACACACACTGAGCTCCAGGAAGCCCAGAGAAACTTGTCTGCGGAGATGCACACAGCGCAAACCCACAGAGGGCCTCGACAAATGCTCCCCCGAGGTCGACGCAGCACTTCTCAGAGCGCTCTGTACTCGAAGTTCAGCCATGTGAAAAGCAGCCCAAGAAAATGTTCTCGTTAAAGCAACTTCCTAGTTTGTGCCACATTTACATAGACTGAAGGCTGTGTTTGTCGTCAGTGTGTGTGTGTGGCCCCTAACTCGACCATGTGCTAACCCCACACAGCTGCAGAGTCCCCTTGAGGGTTTGTCACACAGGCAACGGGGGGAGGGGGTTGATGGGGGACATGGACTGAACACAGCGACTCTCATTTCCATGCTGCACTGTTCTGGCAGAGACGTTGTACACCGCTGTGGATATGTGCGTCTCTGGTGCTATCGCTCAATCTTTTTAGGCCTGTCAGTTAGGGTTTTCATCAGACAATTCTCTCGGCGCATAGGTTGGAAAACTGATTGTGTAGTTCGCCGTGGCAAATGTGTTTTTGCGTGTGTGTGCTCGTGCATGTATACAGGCGAGAGAGAGGGTGAGAGAGGAGGAAGAGGGTTTAGAAGGAATCAACAACTACATGGATGAGATGGACGGACGAGATGTGCAATGTCGGTCTATTTTTGCACTTCAGGTGAACGAGCAGATCGAGGAAGTTGCAAAGAAGCGACACATTTATCAGTGCGGCTGTCAGTCAAAAATCCCCAACACAAATCTGTTGTCCACCTACTTCTTAGCGCCTGAAAACAGGAATCCGGAGACCTAGCGGGCTCAGGCTCCCCCAAATATCCCTGTCAATCAAACGCCGTTTCCTCTGAGTGCGTTTTCTATCTGTCAAGGGTCATAGAGAGTGAGGATGAGACCCATTCCCTCCCCCATCTCCTCTACCTCCCTCCATCCCTCCATCCCTCCTTCCCTCCTCCCCGCTCCTCAGAGGTGTATCTCCACCTTGTGCATCTCGTCTGGGCATGACCTGTTGCTAGGTAACCCTGGGTCACAGCTGCACACTATGGCAAACCCTTTTTTTATTTATCAGTGAGTTATGTGGGAGATGGGGGCTGTAATTTATTAGTTTGATATTGGGCGGGCAGAGCAAGTTTGGGATTGTAAAAAGAAGAGATGGCCTATAGCTCATCAAAATGCTCATTCCGAGCCCAGGCCTCGGTCCGCTGGAGAGATTCACAACAAGAGAGCATCATAAGATTCTAATATTCATCTCCTTTTTACTAAGAAAATCAAGCATCATCAACAACAAAGCCAATGGTAATGCACTTTCCATGCTGGTAATTGAACAGATGTGGTCAGAGCTCAGAGGACCGGGAGAACAGAATCCGCTTCATTCTTCTCCAGTACATTATGTGACTGATTTATGTCCAAGGGTTGCAGATCCAACTGAAACAGCATTATCCACCTTTTTAATTGGGACAATAAAATGTATAAACTCGTACGTGGGGCTTAGTTCAGTTGCGCCGTACCGTAATTGGAGCATTTTCAAGAAAATAAAACCCAATAATACATAATAGCTGTTGTATTTATTGGTTGTTGCTGCTCTGATCATCAACTGGAGTTCATAGTTTCACCAGCTTTAATTTAACCACATTGAAATAGGCCACATACATACAAAAATGTTGATAAAGAAAATGGGTTTGGGGCAGATGAAAGGGGAAATATTGACTTTGTTTTATAGGGGCATTTAAAAGACCCAGACAGGGACGTAGAGGAGTGCAAACTGTACTAATCTAATCTAATCTTTAACCATCTTTTAAATTGTAAACTTAGAATTGACAATGATAAATGTTACAACATGTTATAAATTCATAGCATACAGAACAGTAAATAAAAGTGTCACCAAAATATAGTTCATAAATTGCCTTCGAAATGAGCGACTTCTCAAAAATGCCACAGCTGTAAAGTTTACCCTTATTTATATTGCTACTACATCACTAAACCCCCAAAATGAGGTTGATAAAAACTAGGGGGGAAAGAGGATTGTTACTATCTGGAAGTTTGACAGTTTTCCCAACACTTTGGTGTGATATTCATTTGGGATGCATCTGTTGTTGTGTTGTTTGGGCGAGTCAGCCACACATCTACCTCTCTGCCCTGACGAAAGCACACGATTGCATCCCCGGTCTCACCCAGGACGCTTTGTTAAATTCCTTTCCCTAATGTGCGTGTGATGAATATTTTTCAGATGGTTCCTCTAGGCCATATCTGATCAAAACAAATGCACCTGCACTTTTTTTTTTTTTGCAACCGCAACTCCCCCAGGACGGGTAAAAATTGACTCCCTGGCTTCCTCCACCAGGCAATTACGTGCCATCTGTTCCCATCTTGGTTGTTCCAGCTCGTTTTGTTTCTGCGATTGTTCGTCTAATATCATAGGCCTGAAAGTGTTAGAGAGGAGGGAGGGGGACACGAAATGAGGAGTGGCATGAAGAGGAATTAATCGAATCTAACAGCAGAACCAGATCTTCCCCTCTGAAAGGAGATAGTCCCACTAGAATGAGGACCATTACCATATTCATCACCTCATATTGCCTGCTGTATGCAAAGTGGAAGAGAAGAGTGCGATATGACTTTCTTGACCATCTTTCTAATTTCATATATGATAGCTACCTTTAATTGTTTGTTTTAACAAGTCCACTTAGTACATATGCTATCATTTGTTTGGGAGTGCTAATAATACCCCATTAACAGCCCTGTCATACTGATATATATCGGGTTGTTATGCTGCCACGCTGAATCACATTATTGTTTTGTTACAGTAACTATTGGGCCCATTACTCTCTGCCACACATACAGGCTGGAAACAGCATGTAGATTTAATTGCAGTCATGTTAGAGGCAAGGCGAGCAGCTGGATCGGAGAGTTTTAACAGTGATATCAATAACATAGCAAGCCTGATGCCACCTTGGGCCGATATAATTTTCCATCTCTCCTGACAGGGGAGGAGATAGAAATAATCAGTCACAACACCAGCAAGGCAGCCTGTAGGACCCTGTGTGACATCCAGCAACAGTGATGTCTCAGGACCCATCTGTGTCCAGGGGGCAAAGCTTGGTGTCTGCGTGCGCACGAGCGTGCGTGCGTGCGTGTGTGTGTGTGTGTGTGTGTGTGTGTGTGAGAGTGAGACAGAGAGAGAGAGAGAGCAAAAGGAAAAGAGAAAGGAGATAATTGGTGAGAAGATGTTGGATACTATAAAGAGAACAAATCTGTTACAATGGAGTGATCAATGGATGTTGGGGCTCCGCTACAGAACTCAACTGGTATTGAAACTGGACAGAAAGGAGTTTTTCTTGTACAAACCAGTGAAACATATTCATGTGGAATTAGATAGAGATTTTAGGTCAGAACTAAAATCAGGGACTTATTACAGTATATATTACATCTAAAGATAACATTTTCAGTGCTATGTAAAAACTATTTTCAGTAAATGAACATTTTACTCATACTGCAACATTTGGTCTTCAACATTTGGCTATAAAAGGTCCCACATTGGGCGAAGAGCATTGTGTTAGATGGATCTTTCACCTTAACTAGCCGACCTTGTGGTGTTGTGTTGATGCTTTTGGGATGAGACATATTCTCAAAAGACCAGGAGGAGCCTGACAACAGAGGATAACAATCAGCCTGAGAACATGATAAGATGTGACACCTTTTTCAAAAGGCCAAAAGGACAAATATGTATATTTTTGTACTTTACACTTTGGTGTTTTGCATTTAACAAATTTCTACTTGAAAATGCTTGTAACTACGCTTTTATCTTACCTTGCTCTCCTGAACTTGCAGTGTGTGTGTGTGTGTGTGTGTGTGTGTGTCACTTGTTGCTTTCACTAAAGCTTGTGCTGTTATCCCTGTTTGTTTACTGAGAGTTAAAGGACGAACAGTAATGACCACTAGTCCATCTATAGTGGGAGTAACTGTCTCAACTCTGGCCAGCTGCTGAACAATAACACTCTATATCTGAAAACTGCTGCTTCGTCACCCAATAAAACATACCAGAACAGTTATGTTAGAGTAGTAATGCAGTCCCAGGATGCAGTTGGTGACAGCCACTCCAAGCAAACCCTTAATTTCTTCTAATAATTTGTGAACCACTTGCCCAAAGTTTCTATGCTACACAGATTTGTAAAATCAGGGCACTGTGAGAAGCTTCTTAGATGATATTGCCTTTGTGCCTTTGCGTAATTGTCAAAATGTTGTATAAATATCTTGTACAGGCTTGCAGCAGACTGCATGGCACTGCAGACAGATGCAGAGAACACTACCTACAGGGAGGGTCACACAGTAAGTGAGCCATCTGCAAAATGTTATGCAATGACAAACTGATTGACTTGGTGATAAAGCTACATAGAATGACATTTACATTAAAGCATTCATTTCCCTAGATTAATTTACATCTGAGCATATATGCCATCGTGCTCTATCTCCACATATCTATGGTAATGCATCTCCAGTTCCTGCACTATGGAGCTGAAATATCCGGTATGGAGTTATAGGTGCAAATCACCTGCAATTATTGTTCCATGTATTAAAGCAGCATTCAGGCTACCGCTGCAGGGGGGGGGAAGAATAAAATCACAGGAGAAAAGAATTTGGGACAGACACAAACTATAGGAATCAGATATTTTTTGATTTGATTTTTCACTCTTTCCGCTACACAAATCTTCAGACTTACTGGGTTGCATAAGTAGGTTGGTTGGCATCAATGATTTGTTTAATGTCATTTTATATTTAAAACAAACTTGGTTTTAAGGCTGCCAGGCTTTGCTCATTTTCTTTGCCTTCTCATAAAAGCTTTGTATTTGTTGACATCTAGTGGTTGTTTAGTGAATAGCAGGTAGGTTATCTCACTGAAATGGACCTGCATGATTCATATAACTCATGGTATTAGAGCTGACTGATAGGCTGTGATGTTAGTGTCAGTGACAAGGCTGTGGACACATTGAAACTAAACTGACATATTTTAATGTCTTTGGTGTATGCAGCAGTATTTGTAGATTGAGAAATACATTAGGCAGTTGAATTTTAAGAGTTAATTTCCAAAATATTGTGTATATACTTTGCAAAAGAACCCTTAAAGTTCATCAATGTCTCGAAAGCTCAGAGCATATACCCTGTAAAAGTGTTACCATTTTGTCTAGTATCACTCTTTGGAATTTTGGATTGAAACTCTTTATTTCTCAGCTTCCAAGAAAGTTTCCAACTACAATAGAGTGATTGAACACACAGGTTGGCTCATTTGTTGGTTCATCTGTTCATTTCAATGAATGCAATGCAGTGGTAGTAAGATAGCGTAGCATTATGAATCTATGGTACTTTAATTGAAAATGTGAGGGATACTACTGTATACCTGCACGTCTGTGTAAACCCTTGACTACGCCACTGTTACTAGAGTCACATTAAATATTCTTACAACATAAAGAAGAATGAGAAAGCAAGAGGGAGGGAACAGGGGTGAGATGGGGGAGTGACAGAAAGGGGTGGAGGGTGGAAGAACCGGAGGTTGTGGGCACAGAGCACCAAGAGTAGCAGTGGAAGAAGCATACACCTTGAACTCAGGTACAGTAAGACCTCCTTTTCCTCTGTTTTGAAAACAAAAATCTAAATCTATTTTGCATGCACAGGTGAATTCTCAAACTCGAAACTGTATATTTCTACTTCAAATATTAATGAGAACATAATCCAAAAAAGGTTCATAGTGTCTATACTTTACTTAAATCATAGTATTTTCTTTTATCTCAGACACAAGAGAGATAAAAGAAAATACTATGATTTAATTAATGAGAACATCTGTTATTCATTTGTACTTTTACGGAAATTTCAAAGAAATGTTCCCGGGGGTTGATCTGCTGTTGACAGATATTTTATTACTGGTTGAAATATCTTTCATTGAGCACTTCAAAGAGGTCTTTACCTGTGGATATTATGCTATGTAACTTATAGTGAATGGGTTCATTGTTTTGGTCAGACACACTGGAATGCTCCTGAACATCCTGCATAATCCTCTCAATTATGAATGGTATCGTTTATTCTATAGTCTCAGCACCTCAGCGAGGGTCATGCGGTAACTTAGCAACTAGTGCTTCTCATTCAACATTAAAGTGGGGTAACGTGAGGAGCCACAGTGGCCTCACTCCAGGAGAGTGACTGGGATTTGTTACCGACACATAACCTAACATTTTCCCACATTCCAACAAACAGATTGATGACTCGTTATGTACAATTGTTAGCTCACATGTGCATGAACTGTAGAAACTGAAATTCAAGTTTCTGTTTTCCTTTGGTGTGTTCTCACGATTACCTACTCTAAATTTCTCTGGAAAAGTTATTTTTTAATATTTGACATCAAAGGCTCATGTGTTCTAGACAAAAATCCAACAAACCTCAACAATCGATGCAATATTTTTCGTCTTTTTAAAACGGGAGAAGCTGTTTTTATCCTTTCACACTCTGGGGTCATCTGTTTCCAGGGGGACCTTATTGTGAACACGCAGAGGTAAACTGACACCTCATCCTTTCATTCTAGCAAAAGCCGTGTTGTTTTGCTCCAGGAGGTAAAGGACTCTCTCTAACTAGGTCTACACTATACATTCCTGGTACTCACAGCTAAAATCATTTATTGTATCCATGGCATATATACAGCACAGTACAAAACAGGCAACGCTGACCCTTCTCCTGGTGCATGTCATGTCCCTCATAAGCATCCTGTGTAAGTGATGAAAGACAGAGCTCAATTTCAATGCCTTGAGCAGATAAGCAGTGCTGTGTCCACCAGAAGTGACAATAGCGGTCTGTGTTGCAGTGGGAAGCATTTATTTGAGACTGTTGAGTTCCCATGATAAGTGACGCTAGTAGAAGTCCCAATGTGACCGAGAAACAAAGACTTTTAAGCCCCTCTGCCTCTGCTGGGAGTGGACCGCATTGATCATACATTGGTCATACATTTACTATATAACGCCAGAAATAACATTCATTCATCGTAGGAGTAAGGGAATTCGGAACATATGCCGACATTAGAGAAGTCCAGAATGGGAGATTTATTCAATGTATTCTTTGTAGATTTAAGATTGAATTAAGGGCATCTGCTGTTTTACTGAGAGATGGCTGCCAGAAGGGATGAAATCTGTACACAATGCTGACCTTAGGGGAGAAGGATAGTGGTTATCTGAGAACACTTTAGACTCTCGTGAGAAACAGAATACAGTGTCATATTGTGGGAAATGGATTCAGTTGCACCAAGGGGAAGCTGTGTCCCAATTTTAAAAGACAACAGGAATGTCCATATGTGCAGGAAATTTAAGCCCTCCTTGGGTTTGTGATACACCTGAGTCGACGGGTAGGTCAAACAGCTTTCAACAAGAATTAAAGAAACATTACAGGCAATCCATTAAATAAGTTGATCTAATGGTCTTATAAGTACCAAAATTTGTGTAAATATTATCCTACTGTACCACTTGTAGATGGACTACAGTAGGTGTCAATTGTTTTCAAATGGGGGTTATCTTATTTTGGAATGAAACTTCATTTTCTTTTGGAGAACTACCTCAATGCATCCAAGCAAGTTCTATAAATCAAGTTTTATTTTTGATTGTCTTTACAGGAGCAGATTTAAAAAGAGGTTAAAGGTGAAACCCCATTCAGCCAACAAGAGGATTGTTGATATCTGCCATCCACAATGTTAATGCGATCTCATTCAGAGAGAAGAGCCCTGCCTGGGCTCTCAGCCCTGTTGACACACAGCACCCCAATACAGAGAGACCTGAACTCCCCACCTCCCCCCTTCTTCTCCCCACGTGACTCCATCTTTACACCCGTATCCCTTTCCTCACCACCTTACTGGATGACCCAGGCCATTTCCAACTTGGAGGAAGGAGAACGAGAGCTGCAGAGCCTCAGGGAACGACAGCAGGCTGAAGTGGAGGAGGTGAACCGCGAGTTAGACAATGCAGTGATTGAAGCTCAGAGAGAAGAGCGTCGCCTTCTTGAGAAAGTCCAGCAGGACCACAGAGATGCCCAGCGATATCTCGACCAGATAAAAAGGGAGAATGCTGCTGCAGTACGGGTTGTGCAGTCGCTGGTAGACCATCAGGTCCGAAAAATTGGCCAGCTAAAGGAGCAGATCCAAAGATGGGGTAGTAATGCGGGTGGATCCAACAAAAATCAGCTCCAAAGGGGGGTGGCAGAGGTCACCCAACCTTGGGAAATCTCCCTATCATTGAAAAGGGTACGTTTCTTGCCAAGCCCCCAGTCTAAGACCTTGCACTTAGGAGAAGTTGATGTTCGTGAGCAAGGCATGACCTACCCCATTGGTGTCTGTGGAGTCCAAGGACAGAAGTGTGCCTTGCACTCAGGGGAAAAAACATTTGCAAACACTAACCCTGTTGAAATTCGAAAGGAACCACCATCAAACGGAGCTGGGCAAAGGCACAGTTCAGACGACACCAACAAGACAAACAGTGGAAACATGCGTGTTGTCAGGAAACTACGCCTGTCAGGCTCAGGGGGCAATGAGGATGAGGTCATATCACCCACTTTTAAGTCCCCCAGTACAAGATATCGTGGTGTATCTGAGTCATCCCAGGATGAGGAAATGGATCCTCTATGTTCAGACACACAGGGGCAAGACTTGTTCCTGGCTATCCCACCAGTCTCCAGCCAAGGAGAGTCTGAGGGTGATGAATCTGATGGTAGACAACATGGAACCAAGAGGCGCTCCATACTCAAGGGTCAGAGAAAGCATAGGGCTCTTGTCCTGGTATCCAGTGAAGAGCCCTCCTGCCCTCCTGAAGGAGCTTCTGAGGTAACGTCTCCAAAGATTAAGCCCAGGGGGTCACTTTACAGCCACAGTCTTCTAGATCTTTCCTCTAGACATCGTCCTCATTCTAAACAAGGCCTGTCCAGGAAAAAGAACTCAAATGGATCATCCATGGACAGTGGGAGCCCCCCATCCCCGGTGGACAGTGAGGATTCCTGTTACACCTACACTATTAACACACCTCGCAATGGCTCATTCAAGGAAGAGCAACAGCGCTCTATGTCCACCACCGACCTCTCTGGAAAGCTACGTCCTTTGATTAATAGTAGCAAGGGTAATTATCAAGGAATCAGGAGAGCAAGCAGGATGCAACTATCTTCTGAACCTTCAAGACTTGAACAAGGCCAAGAAAAGAGCATAGAATCTGTCAGAAACCCCACAAGCTCAGACGAACAAGAATCAAGAGAGAGTCTGGCTGGGCAGAGTTTAGGTTCCAACTGTGTAAGCAGATCTCTGTCCATGTCTGCCATTGAAGGAGACAGATTACACCAAGCCAGGGAACAGCAACAATCCAACAAGGACAGAAAAGAGAGAGTTGTGCCAGCTTTGAGGGAATTGGAGGAAGAAGGTGGTTCAACTGCTCTAGATTCAGCTTATCTGGTCAAACAGTTTGGAAAACAAGGATCCGGCCGCGCTGACTTCAACCTGCCTAGTGGTGTCCATGCAACCGTCAAAGGGCAGCTGTTTGTGGTGGACTGTGGAAACGCGATGGAGAGATAGACGGAGCACTTCAGGGAACTGCTCAACAGACAGGTCCCTGCTGAGACGGTAGAGATCCCACCAGCTGTTCGGATGCTGGAGGTAAGCTGCAGTCCCCCAACAAGATCGGAAGTTAAGACAGCAATAAAGGGATTGCACCGTAGCAAGGCAGAAGGACCAGACAAAATCCCTGCAGAGGCCTTACAGGCTGCTCTGGAAACCTCAACTACTATGCTTCATCAGCTGACCAAAAAGATATGGGAGGAAGAAATCATACCAAAGGACTGGAAGGATGGCCTCATTGCAATTGTACCCAAGAAAGGAGACCTTCTTCTTTCATATATCATCAGATGGCCAACTCAGTGTCGAGCAACCACACCCTCGTCTCCGGTCCTAAGTCAAAGAGGCCGGCTTCTGAAGGTGGGCTGTATAGGAGGAGACCTCAGGGATTGTAACAACTACCGAGGGATCATGCTGCTATCAACACCCGGAAAAGGGTTCAATTGCATTATTTTGGAGAGGCTGCGGAAAGGGGCTGATGAATTACTGAGAGAGAACCAGGCTGGTTTCCGGAATGGAAGATCATGCAGTGACCAAATTGCGACCCTCAGGATCATCATTGAGCAGTCCATAGAATGGAACACCCCTGTCTATGTCAATTTCATTGACTTTGAAAAGGCATTTGACAGCGTAGACCGTGTGTTGCTATGGAAGCTCATGGCTCACTATGGTATCCCTCCAAAATATGTAAATATCATAAAGAACACATACCAGGGGATGCAATGTCAAGTGCTCCACCAGGGATCTGCGCAGGAAAAGATCGAAGTGCTCACTGGTGTGAGACAGGGCTGCCTGCTTTCTCCATTCCTCTTCCTCGCAGTTTCTCTGTACAGCTAGGAGACTTCCTCTCCTCCGTGGCACCCCTCACCTGCGGGGTCCCCCAAGGGTCAATATTAGGTCCCATCCTCTTCCTACTTTACATGCTTCCCTTAGGTGAAATCCTGGCCAAACATAACATTTCCTTCCACTGTTATGCCGACGACGTTCAGGTCTACCTACCCCTGAAGGCTAAAGGACAGGTCCCACTACAGACGCTCCTAGATTGTCTGGCTGATATCAAATCATGGATGAGTGCCAACTTCCTCAACCTAAACGAGAGCAAGACTGAGATAATCATCTTTGGCAATACCTCTCCGGTCCCTCTTGTCGATGCCTTAGGTCCTCTGGGCTCTAACATCCGGTCCTCCGTTAAAAATCTGGGAGTCATCTTTGATAGCGCCTTTAAGTTTGATAAACAGGTCAGCTCAGTGGTTAGAAACAGCTTCTTCCATCTCAGAACCCTAGCTAAGACCAAGGCCTATCTCTCCCAGAGCGACCTAGAGAGAGTGATCCACGCCTTTATCACATC
>CABFOS010022459.1:0-14536 GCA_900660315.1 Diretmoides pauciradiatus | reverse complement strand
GTAAAAGGGGGGTTGCGCTAACCAAACCCTTTTCAACTTCTGTAATCAGACTCTGGTTTAGTAGAGTGTAATTTAGCCCCAGACAGACTTCCTCCAGTCCTCCCCAGCGGAGCTAGCTAGCTATCAGGCCGCTGCGTTTGATATGTTCTGCCCTCCACCATAGCTTTGTACTCTCCAGACCCAAGCTGTGTGTTAGGACCAGAAATGTATTGTCAGATCTGGCTGTAGTCATCAGCGACCAGTAGGGGGTGTTGTGATGAGCCCGCCTGGCTGGTCTGCGGACCCCTGTGGAGATGTGAAGGAGCTGTGAAGAGAGAGGGAATACTCTGAGCCATGAATAAAGAGGGGATACCCACTGTCTGACTGTTTCACTTCCAAGTCAGCTGTTCATTCGGTCTGTGTGTCTGGAACTACACGTGTGTGCATGCAAGCATTTATGTATGTGGTTGGAAGAAGTACTCAATGATAATGTCAACATCATACACTTGACTACTTATTGAAACATTGCCAATTAAGTTGATTGATATTTTGTGCTTGCTTAGTTGTCAGTCTGCTGTTTATCCGCTGTTGGAATAAATTATCTTTTCACGTCAAAGTCAAGTGAAATGTATTTTTGAACGGCTTTTAACAAAACATCAGTCAGCGACAAGGCGCTTCACGGAGCGGCAGATACAGGTTTTAAAAAAAGAGAACAAACACATCACATGTTTTTACATTTGTGTTTCCTGGCTCCTAGGTGACTGCGGTGCGTCAGGAGTATGAGGTGAAGATCAAAGGCTTGATGCCAGCAGAACTCAGACAGGAGCTGGAGGACACCATCACCTCTCTCAAAGCTCAGGTGGGGGCCGTATCTCTCCACATGCAGAACAGAGTGTTGATACATGACAGACACGGGAAGATGTTCGCTCCAATTGGACGCAAAAAAGATTCACTGTTGCACCAGTTGATTTCCTGTTGTCCTTTTTATTATACTACACATCGGCAGTTGCAGAACATTAATTACAGTAGCAGTCAGAAACAGTTTAGTTTCTTTATTTTGGTTTTGAATCAATTCCAGGTAGCACCAAAAGGTCTTACAAAGATTTGGCTTATTGAAACTTGCAGGCACTCTGTATCCTTAAATACCACCTTATTATGCATTTCTTATAAAACAGACCTATTTCCTATATTTTTTTCCTATATATTACGTTTGTGTTTTATAATGTTTAATGTGACCTACATGAGCAACTCACCAAGTCACATTCTTTGTTTGTGCAAAGTTAATAAAATAAAACTGATCCTTGATTCTAATTCCATAAAAAATAATCTGGAATGAAGTTAATTAATTAATCAATTAATTTGTGGCATTACCAATAGTGGGGTGGGGTGGCATAGTGAGTAGGGAGACTATCCCTCATGTTCAAGCCCCCATGACAAATAGCATTCACCCTACTGAAGTGTCCTTGAGCAAGACACTCAATCTGTCACCTCCAGGGGAGCTGATCCTGCACTCTGTTCTCTCTCAGGATGGGCAAGTAAAAAGAGAATTTCTCCTTTGGGGATCCAAAAGAAATTGAAGACCAGGGCTGATTATGTTGGACAGTACAAACGCTTGTCAAAGTAATGGTTGGTGACCATTTGGAGCAAAAAGATCCATTGTGATTATGGCATTCTGAACGTTCAAAGTTGTTCTAAAGCTGATACTGTCTCCTTTCGTCTCGCTTCCCCAGCTACAAGTTGATCAAAACCATCAGAAACGGGACCCGCACACTCTGTATGAATATGCGTGTCAGAGTTGTTTGTTGGATTTGTTTGGACTAGACCAAAGAGGGGATGGGGGTTGCGGTGGTGTAGCACTCAATCATAGACATGGATTTCATTTTGGACCCTTCCACTCCTCTTTGAAGCCCCCTCCTCTCTCTCTCTCTCTCTCTCTCTCTCTCTCTCTGTCCACGTCAGATCACACAATCATTCCCTTCCGCAACCACATTAATGTAGTCATGGAGCTTATTAGTTTCCCTGGGCCCTTGTCGACACCAAATTGCGGCAAAGGGCTTTCGGTTCCTCAACATTTACAATGTAAACAAAAGGGCTTCTCTGTAACAAAGACATGGGGCCTGCAGTACAACAAGTTTTTGCAGAGGGGGGCCCGTCACAAACCCCTGCCTGCTTCGAATAGCTCTACCAAGATCCCTTTTCAGTGCACAGACCACAGCCCTGTGATCGGATATGTTTATACGATGTAATTCGTGACCAGAACGGCCTCCCTTCTCATCGACGATGTCTCAGGTTTTGAACATTACAGTGCATTATTTTTACATAAAGGAGAAAAAAAAGGTGGGGAGAGTTTTTTCGTCTCTCTGGAGGCATCCGACCACATTTCAGTGAAGTTTTGCATATACTTCACCGCTGCAAAGCGCCAAATGAAACGCTAGAACTTTCCTGAGGTTTCCCCCACAGAAAGGAATGTACCCTCGGCTCCAGTACGGTAGTCCCAGAACAATGCAGATTCTTTCGGAGCTGTGATTATTCTGCCAGGCTCGAGATGCCGTGTAAATGGGTTTATTTTCACTCCAGCCAGTGACACTTCATAAATAAACTCATACCTTGTAGCCAAACAAAATAATGGTCTAAGTGTGGCCTCCTATTGCAGTGTCCTAACCTCTGGCTCATAATCTTCCCTCTGTCCCCATGTGCCCTAACCCCCCCTGCCCTAATCTCCTGACCCCCCAACCCCTGCTGTCCTGACCCCGGACTCAACAACCAAGCCTTTCTTCCACATTCCCCTACTTAGCTAACCCCCTCCACCCAAAACCCCAACTGCCCTAAGCCCTCATGCCACCTCCACCTCCTGCTTCTATATCCTAACGCACTGATTCCCCACTCCAGCACTTGTAGACACACAAGATATCAGAATGAGTTTGAAGGTTGTGCTGCCCTAATGTTTGCAGTGTGCGTCTGTGTTGCAGGTCAGCTTCCTCCAGAAGAGAGCCACGTTGCTACAGGAGGACCTTGATGCCTGTCGCAGCAGGAGGTTAGTATGCTCGCGCTCGTGTGTAGGTATGTGCGCATACAAGTTACGTAAGTGCAGTTGCTCATGTGTGTACGCGCATGCCTGAACGTCATACCAGTGCACTTCAAAGAGTATAGATGTGTATGGATGTGCTGACTGCATAAAGGCCATCTGGGACTTTTAGCCTTGTGGCAGATATATTAGATGAAGACTTATTTAAATGCCCTTCTTTGACTATAACCATCCCCGGTGCTGAAGCCTTTGATTTCCTTCCCATCCATCATGCTGTCAGAGCCATTTATGACTATGGAAAACATCTATACGTACGCAGTGATAAGAGGCCTAGTCAAATCATGCTCACATCTTGGCACACATCTCTCAGGGCTGTCAGTCACATACATTTGATATTAAACGTACTCACTCTATATCGGTACCGCACAAGTTCAAGCGATTGTGATGTTGTGAATCTCAGACAGTCAGAGATAAGTATGTATGAATTTGTGTTAGTGTTATGTCGGGTCTAATGTTGTATTCACACCCGGATTCCCCAACAGGTAACCATAGGAGTGCTGCAGCTGCGGATATGGGGACATGAAGGATAAATCGTCCAATCAGATGTGAGCATTATTGACTGTTAACCGGTATTTCACACACCTGTCGTGCCTGTGGATCATTTTCAGTTTTACGTACTATTGTCTGTCATGGTTTTTTATCAGTGTAAACACTATTTATTCATTCTCAGACTTTAGTTTGTGTTGTCTTGTTGGAAAATGAATTGTTATGTTCAAAAGTTTTATTTACATTGTTCCATGTGATATGTAAGACATAGTCAGTTGAAATGAAGTCCACGCCAAAATGCACCATTTTTAATAAAAGTCTTTGTATCGTTTTTCTTTGTCATGCTTGTTTTTTTGTGTTCCGTGGGTCTGTTTTTCATCTTCTTCCAATACCTGCTAATTAATCTGTCAATTAAAGGAAGTTATGCTGTTGCCCTTGTTTTACTATGACCACAACATGCATGTTAGGCAAGATTAGCTCTGTAACTTTATACCAAAGTCAAAGGCCTTGAATCCCCATCTCTCCCATCACTATTTAGCCTTGCCTTTCCATTAAAGCCCCCATTTGAACTGTAAAGAGTGGTTGGGGGTTTGTGGTCGTTTCAGATAAAGAGCTCTGGTGAGCAGATCGTTTGAACCTCAGGCCAAACGCTACAGTCCTTGGGCCCAGTGTTTCTGCCTCTACTACCGCTTGTGTTTTACCAATGGCTCCACTCAAACCCAAGCTGAATGACCCAGACATTTGAGTCCACAAAATGGCCGCCGTGTCTCCTCAAGTCTCCTCCGATGTCTCCGGAGTGTGGAGGCTTTATGACGATAATAACATTTGGTGGACCGTGGATGGGCTCCATAACGATCCCCCTCCGCTGGTATTTTGTGTCTGGTAGGTGAGGAATGCATGGGCTTGAATACTGATTGTTTCAAGGGAGCCCTATTTTTTCCTGGAAAACAGTTTGGAGGCGTTATTATGTTCAAAAAAGCAGATTTGATTTCAAAAGGGCCTCACACTTATTTGCATTGGAATTGCTTTCTTTTTACGCATGCGGTTTTGCGCACTTCCACGTGTTCCCATTGTCCGTGACCTGTTATGCTGTTTCCAAATGAAACTCTACACCCCTCACTGTATTTATTTGATGTGCTGATTCTGCTGCCCAGGCAGAGAGAGTGAGAGAAGAAACAAAAAAAAAGCGAGAAGAAAGGGGAGAGGATTGTCAGACAGACATCTGAGAAACAGGAATTTAGTCTTTCAGCAGAAAGCCTTTGTAGAGTCTGTTGTTTCTGGAGGGAGTGCACAGAGGACTCGTAACTATTGCAACATGCCATCCTAGGTGTGTGTGTGCACGTGCATGTGTGCACTCACATACTTGTAAGGAAGTGTGTGTGAGGCTATGCGTGCTTATTGTTGTGGGTGTAAGTAGGGTTGACTTTACATGGAGCCACTGGTGGAGGTCTGTACTTATCTAGAGCAGGCCTGTGTTTTGTTCATTTACATCTAAACGGGCTCCAGCCACAACCTCTTCTTGTATCTGCATTATTGCTTTAAAAATGACACCATTTTCAAAATAGCTTTACTCTAATTAATTGTGTCTACCACCGAAATAGCTTCCGTAATTGTGTTTGTGTAAATACAGGGCATAAATGTCATTTCCAAACAGCAAACATGGCTCCATTAGGGATCAAAGGCCCTGCTTCCTCTCCGTTATCTGCACATCAGACAGAGGGCTGACAACAGCAAAGGGCAGCCAGGGAGCTTCCAGTGTGTATCCCTCCACAGAATGGCAGGTAGCCAAAGCACAACCCTACCCAGGGGACTGTCACTTTGCACCAGGGGTTAGTGTTTGCTGCTGGTTCTTTCTGCAGAACGCAGGGCCATGTGAAATGTGGGTGATTTCCATGCATTTGCTTCAGGTTTTAACGTTTCATCACACACTGAGTAGGTTTCACAACATTAGAGCGCATCAAACCCCATTCAAGTACCACTGCACACTCTCAAAACGCATAGACAATAAAAACCCTCTGCATGACTGATTGTAGACCGACGGGTTTAAATATGATGCTGACTGATAAATAGGATGCGAGGGATTATCATTTTGAAATGTGCATTTTCTGTCAGTCAATCTAAGCTCACAGAAGAACCGCGAGCCAGTTGGAGTGTTTTATTTATGCTAGATAGGAAATAGGTTATCTGGGGACATGAATCCAAAGAAGCAGCAGTATTTTAGAAATGTGGGACTGTTTTTTAGTTCTAACATGGAATAGAGTGATGTAAGCTCATTCAGAGTCTCATTTCCCTGGCTCTTATGTGACGTGTGTTTGCAGGGAGTGTGTACGTGTGTGTATACAGATGTATTGACTGTACGTCAGCATGTGATTGACAAAGCCATTGTGCATGGGAGTGTGTGTGTGTGCGCACGCTACGTGTCACTGGAGCCTTTTATAGAGCTGTATTCTGAGTCAGAACCCTTGGAGGCCTGTGTATGGCTGCTGTACGCTGCCTGCATAAATAAACCTGGTTATCGCCAACGCTTCTCACACCCAACGCATCTCACTTAGCCCTCTATCTGTCTTCCATTGTCTTTTCTCTCTCTCCTCTATCTTTGTCTCTCTCCCAGATCGTACCATTCTCTTTTTCTTGTTGGTATGGGTATTTACGGCAATGATTATTCCTTTTTCCCCAGACTGCCACTCAAATGCAACAACAGCTATGAAAAGGATGTGGAACTGTGATTTGAGAGCAAGTGGGTTAGCGAGTATGCAGCCTGAGCGATGCAGGATCAATGGGTTGTGTTTATTTGTGTGATTGTTGCATGGATTTTCTGTCTGGGCTGAGCAGAGGGGCGGAAGACCGTGCAGGACCTCCACGCAGACAAGACCGTGTGGGAGGTTTGTCTGTGTGTTGCTGCTTGCCCTTTGTCTCTGTGTCTGGGTATCTATATCTGTCTCTCTCTCTCTCTCTTTTCTTTTCATCTTTCTCAATATTTCTTACTCCGCCTTACATACATGCACACAAACACACCAGAACTCAAAATATTCTTGTCGTTTGAGCTGTCAATAGATGCCAGAGATAGCTGATAGGAGACAGATTTCCCTGGTCCTGCTGTCATCACCCAAGGCCTGATCCACCTCGGAGCAAGTCTGTCACCGTGGTGATCATCCTGTTGATCCTTCACACCCCGCTAATGGAGGAACAGGAAGCAGGAAGTGAGCTAACATCTAATATCTTTAGAGCGGATGAGCAAGTTAATCACTTTACTTGTCTGGAAAACCTCATGCGCCAGGCCGGCGGAGAGGGGCTGAGTCTGGTTTTGCCGGTTGAGGTTAGTGACGGGGTTAAAGTGATGGATCACAGCTGGGTGACGGAGCCTAGGGTTCAGGTTGAGACCGATTCAGAGTGGAGTGCTGTCCCGTCAAGCGTGGCAGAATAGCGGCGTCCGGCCTGTGGAGTGTCTGCGTGGTGCTTCAGTGTCAGCGGCGGAGGAAATGAAAGTCATTACTGTCAGAGTGGAGTGAGCGTCATGGCCCAAACGGGATTAGACAGTGCATCCGACATTGTTTCTATACATTGGTAGACTTAAAAGTCAAGCGCAAAATGGGATTAAAGCGCGGGAAAAAAGACCAATAAATAACCTTCAGCAACCCCCCCCCTCTCGCTTTCTGCCTCTTCCTCTTTCTTCTCTCTACCTCTTCCCTCCGTCTCGTGCTTTCTTTCCCTCCATCTTTCACACGCTCATCCCCCATCATCAACATGCACAGGTTGGCGCTGAACTCTCCCGCTCCCACTTTACATCTGCTGTAGTGCGGAGCGCCTCCTTCTGAGGCTAATCGCCACATGGAATCCAACTTCATTTTCCTCTAATTAAACCTTTTAACTCCCCCAATACACACAAACCCCCACACTCCTTATCTCCCTCTTCCTTCTCCTCCACCTTCCCCCTTTCAAAACAACCCCCCGTACCAAGCTGGTGAATTGTTGCCCTTCCTTAACTTTTAAGGGTATTATGCACCATGTCCAACTTCAAAGCCTGTCTTAACTCCACACTTTAATTGTATCTTCTCCAGTTCTCTGCGTGCCGTCTGATTCTGCTGACAATAGCACTTCTCCTTGCGTTCTCCCCGCCTCTTCTTCTTCTTCTTCTTCTCCCTTTCTGGTCCCACCTTGTGTTGTCCACTGACGACCCCCCCCCCCCCAGCTCCCCTCATCAGCTCCTTGCTCCCTTCAGAGGCCATTGTCCCCCTGTTGTCACCTACTTTGAAGAGGTAGCCTCCATTTCCTCTCTCGGCAGTCGGTTGTTGCCCGGGGTGTGTACACACCAAACAAACTTGAAACAGTAACCCCCTGTCCTATACTGGCTGGCTCCTGCTCTCTTTATCTGCCCCCCCCCCTCTATCCCTCTCTCTCTCTCTGCGAGCGGACATTCACACTTCCCTCCGCATGGCCCTGGTTGATAATTGCCATAAGCTTCCCTCTTGGTTTCATTTTCCATTGTCCTCCCTCAAATTCTTGGCTCTGGCTTGAGATAAAGGGATGAGTACTTCAAAGGGGCCTGCTAAGAGTTTAACCCCAAGCTGAAAGGAGCAGCACACAATACGGTAATTGAGAGCAGTTACTGATCACAGAGCTACGTCGCAGAGAGGACAGGACTGGTAGACACACACACACACGCACACACACTGACTTTCTCAGAGTGTTTATGACTGCAACTGAGGTGGCCAGTAGCACAGTTACAACAGGCCAAGGCTGCTCAGGAGGCCATATACCCCCGTCGTAAAAACCCCTCTAGACCCCTCTTGTTCTTGGATAGTAGGTGGTTTTTTAATGAGACTTTGGTGAACTGGATAAGTCCTAAATAATACAGGAAATGAAGTTGCATGTGCACACAAGTTAAAAGAAAAGAAGCGCCGGACATTAAAGTATTGATTCGACTCGCAAATGATTTACGCCCACCCGTCTCTATTTATAGTGCCCTTTGTAGTGCAGCTGAATTTGACCTGTCCCTGTAATAACATCTTCCCAATCTCAGAGACACAGTTACCCCCCCTCCCCTTTAAGGCTCTTTTTATAGGGCCAGAAGCCGAGGACACCCCTGGTCTCGGGCCAGTCACAGTCTAGGGGTCAGCTTCTGAGGGGCAACAGGGAGGACTCTACCTAGGCGGCCGGGCCATATCAAAGAACCATAGGGGGGGTGGCTGAGCAGGACATAAGGGCCCAACTGGCCCCTAGCACTGGCAGTGGGTCCACACGGTCACCATGGAGATGGTTTCACCCCGGTGTGTTTACTGTCAGAGGTCAGGCCCAGCCCTCCAAAGTTAACAAAGGCTGACATTGTGTGGCCACCGTTCTATACTAGTGGGCTCAGGGCTGTGGCCAGGATACCACTACACCCAGCCGACATAGTTTTATGACGATCAATCATTTTTGCGCAGACTGTTTTACCTCTGAGTCATAGGTGTCTCTGCTTTGGCCTGGTGCCCATGTCAGATATACAACATGTTTTGCTGGAACATGAGGTATTCGGTCGTAGGCGATGTAGGAACAAGGTGAATGTATTTGTGCAGGATCAGATTGCCCAAAATTTTGAAGGCCACAAAGTGTCAGCAGCCTTTGAAACATGAGGGATCCCTTACTCATCATGATCTCTCCGAGCACGATCCATTAATTTCTTAATTAACCTTGATGGGAAAGGAAGCATCAAGGGAGAAAGTTTTAGAGCACCTGTAGCAAAACATTGATCAAAGTGTTTGCTGTCTTTGTACTGATATGTTTGAATCCCTGTCCATTGAGACAACAAGGACACACAGACACCCAGTGTCTCCCTTTCAAGAATATAGCCAGTCATCTTGTACAAAGGCTCCCCTGTGGTAGCTCATTTGAACACTAAAGACCCATCCAAAACACTTCATTGACTGTGTTCTGTAAACACTATTAACATCACTGACTGTAGCCGGTCCAGTAAGAATAAACTAAAGGGCCTGTAGTGCAGCGCTTGACACCACTGTCTGTATCAAAACAATTCCTCTCAGTTCGGCTGGTGAATAGATGCATATTGGTGAATGGCTGAGTTGTCTACAGGCTTTTCACATGTTATCTCACAGTCCAGTTAAGGGCCATGCACAAAGCGCAGCACTGTGGGGAGGAGTAAGGGATGCATACATTTGGACAATTCTTCTGTTTGTTTGTATGCTATGATAACATCCTTTATAAAATGTATCCTCAATGAACTCTTTTTTTTTAATCTTGTATGGATGCACATGTCGCTTTTGCCACTGGTAGGAGCTGTGGAGTGATAGTAGCCCTGTACTTTGATTTCCTATTGCATAAATGAGGTCTGTGGCTGGCGGGGGGGGGGGGGGCTAATGGTTAAAATGGTTAAAGACACTGTCCTGCAGCTACACGACCCAGGGTTTAAGTCTCATGGCAGCAGACACGTGACCTGCTGAAGTGTCCTTGAGCAAGTCGTTGAGTCCCTGCCTCTGACGCTGACCTGTGCTCTCCCCTCCCTAGAAGGGGTGAAAAGATCATTCTATAGGGATCAATGAAGCATGACATTAATATTGCTTATTCGAGTATCGTCACATACTTCACATCGATATGAGAGTAGGAGGAATATTTGACACACGCCGGTGCATCTAACAGCGCATCCTCGGGACTCGAACGGGTTAATCTGGAAAAACTATGCGGGTCTTAAAAGAAAGCAGCTCTGCGTCTTTAAAGTTTATGTAGCAACAGAGGGATTTCAGGGATAATGCTATTGGGGCGGCAGATCAGTTACTTCTGACGTCCCAAAGCCTCGGGGAGTTGGCTCAAGATTGCTTGTCTTTGATAAGGTCCTCGCAACTTAGTTGGAACTTTGTGATCTGCGAAAACCTCGGTGAAACTCTCCCAAAAAAAATCCTCACGGCACAAACACACCGGGACACATCTATGAGAAAAAAACACATTAAACCTCGAGTGGCTGCTGCGGATCTTAGAAATCCCCGCGTCCTGTTTTTTTTTCTTCTTCACCCCCCAGCGGCGTCAGGCAGCAGTTGTTTTTTATGTAGCTTTCGGGACCCCGGCAGTCGGGCTTCTTACTTTGAAGTGCGCTTGTTCCAGCCTCTCGGTTCAGTTGGTGTTGGAGTCGCCTATAGCAGAGACCTACGGTGCGGCATGGCCATGGCAGCCTGAAACCGTTGGAAGGAAAAAGGAGGAGGGAGAAGAGAAAAGCGGTGTTTTTTTCTCTCGGAAGAGTAACCTTTTTCTCTCCGAGCTCCGACTCGAAACTGAACGTGGGGAACTGTATGTGGACTCGAGAACTGTGGATTATATGTGTGGTGTGTGGATAAAAACTGGAGTTTTCTTTGAGCAAAAAGGGGAACTTAAATGGATCGATGGTAAGTTACACTCCTCTAACTGCCCCCATTGGAGTTCCCTTTGATGTGCTGTTGACGCGCCTTTGAAGTAATGTTGTAAAGAAAATGAGCGTCTTTTTTCGTGCGTTTTAGAGAGCCTCAGAAACGCGTCGGAGCATTTTGCATCTTTTTTTTTTACTGTTGAGTTCAGCTTCTTTCTTTTTTTTGGTTGAAGTTTTAAAAATATGTGAGAAGTATTCATTTCTTTCTGTGGAATTCCTCCCCCACAAGATCTGAGACCTTTCAGTGTACTTGGGATTGGACGTTGAAAAGGAGTTTTTTTCTTTTTCTTTTTCTGGCCCTGAAGTGTAGAGAAACTTTATGTTAGATTTTTCCATTTTATAGGGAATTGCTTATAAAGCCTCGTGGGGGGGGGAAAGATTTTAAAGTGTTTTTTTCCCCGGAAAGTTCTTTATTTAGTTGAGTTGCAAATATGTCCAATGCTCTTTTCTTTCGGAGCTTATTATTGTAACACTTCAGAAATGTAACAGCGTGTCGGGGTGATACAAACTGTCATCTGCAATGTTCCACACAAGCTGATTATAAAATGCAACATAGCTGATTTGGGGTCTAGAAGCGACCATCTGTAACTACATGCATGGGCTATTATCTTTACCATCATGAGAGAGCAGATGTTCCTGAACGTGTACAGGCTGTTGGACTCGTTGGACATTAAGTGGTGCAGCAAACGTGTAAAGCTCCAGTTGCCAGTTAACTCGCATTAACTATTTTGGTCACGTTTTTCGATGCAACTGAGTTTGTCCCACATCAGCGTCCTACACGTTGACCTGGTGTCTCCGTTCTGTGTGGGGTTAGTTCGCAGGGAACGCGGTGTAGAAGCGATAGATGGTTGATACATGAGAAAGTGGATGGATGGATGGATGGATGGAGGACATGTGCTTCTGCGGTCGGCTCCATCAGGCTGGGGGATCCGGAAGCCTTAATAACCCGCCTGTCCGTGCGTAATGTCCTTGTATCGGTAGTGTTCAGTTCATATCCCTATCTGTCAAGATGTCGTATTACTTCTAGTGTAGTTAATGAAAGATGATGTAGAATGAGTGAAAGTATCACTCAGCTGGTTTGTCTTTCTGCTCGCTAGTGCATATAATGAATTCACTCTTTTATTCTTGCTCGTTTGCTCTCCAACCCAACGCGTCCTAGTAGATATTAAACGCACAGTTGAGATAATATACGAGGGATTTGCAAGTATGTGGAACTGCTGCAACATTTTCTCTTTTTTTCTTTGAAGTCGCCTGTGTGTCTTTTCTGTCAAAGTCAGCGAGGGTCTGAAAAGCCTCTACACTGCGTCTCCCCCTTTGAAGTGGGGGCGGATCTGGGTTTGATTAGATCAATACTTTTGTGTTTCAGAGAGAAGACGGGCAGGCAGAGAGAAGCTTCCCCGCTGACATAAGAGACTGAGTCGATTAACAGTATAGAAGCTCAGAGGAGGCGGAAAAACAGAGACACTCCGCCGCCTGCGGAGCCATGAGCCGGGCGCTTATGGACCATATCGCCAGTAGTTTCCGCGAAGATGCCCCACGACCCCCGGTGCCCGGGGAGGAGGGGGACGCGCCCTGCTGCCCCGGCAAACTCGCCATGATGAGACCCCCGGATACCCCCAAAGCTATTTCGCTCGACTCTCCCGGTTCCTCGGCGAGGAGGAACGAGGATGGTCTCGGGGAGCCGGAGGGGAGCGCCTCCCCGGATTCACCGCTCTCCCGGTGGACCAAGTCGTTGCACTCCCTCCTCGGGGACCAGGACGGCGCTCTCCTGTTCAGGACATTCCTGGAGCGGGAGAAATGCGTCGACACTTTAGACTTCTGGTTCGCCTGCAACGGGTTCAGGCAGATGGACCTCAAGGATACCAAAACGCAGCGGGTCGCCAAAGCCATTTACAAGCGCTACATCGAGAACAACAGCATCGTAGCGAAGCAGCTGAAGCCCGCGACGAAAACCTTCATACGGGATAATATCAAGAAGCAGCAGATCGACTCGGCGATGTTCGACCAGGCGCAGACCGAGATCCAGGCCACCATGGAGGAGAACGCCTACCAGATGTTTCTCACCTCTGACATTTACCTCGAGTACGTCAGGACTGGGGGAGAGAACCCGAGTCACGTCAACCCCAACGGACTGGCCGATCTGAAAGTAGTATGTGGATACCTGCCCACCCTCAACGAAGAGGAGGAGTGGAGTTGTGATTTCAAAGCCAAAGCACTGGTTGGACTTTCGGCCAAGGCGCTGAGGGCCACGGTGTCCATGAGGGCGGTGGAGGTGATGGAGAAGGGATACAGGTAAGGCTGCAAGTCTTGATTCCCTATTTGGGGTTCTGATGTGGAACCTTTATTTGTTGGAATTGGAATGCAGGGTATAAACACCCACACTAACTCACGGTACTGGTGAGAAATGTAAATATTGCCCACTAGAGCAGAGGAAATCACACGTGCGTAAAAGCGCAAAATAGCCAACTCTCAGGGTTATGTTCAGTTGCTACACGTCTCTCTCTCTCTCTCTCTGTCTCTGTCTCTGTCTCTGTCTCTCTCTCTCTCTCTCTCCCTCTGTCTCTCTCTCTCAGTCATTCTCTCTCTCTAACTCTCTGTTCCATCTCCAGCGCAGCCCTCTGCTGGCGCTCGCCCGGGTTTCCGGGGCTTTGAAATAGTTCCGCAGAAGGAGGGATCGTCTTCCAGTGGGAAGTTCACAGAGCACGCCTGGTCCCTGGCTCCGGCCAGCAAATAATAGATGATGCCATTGCAGTGCTATGCCTCCTCAACCACTTAAACCTTTGTCAGCAATATAAATCTATAACATAATGGGTGCCTGTGTTAGAATGGCTGCTTTTATAGCCTCCTCTTCTGCGGGCGCATTGGTATTATTATGGCCTCATCTTTAAGTCGACCCCAACAGTAAAAGCAGCGTTGAGATAGACTACGCGGACACGAATCAGATGTTTTGGAGTGTTTCTTCATGCAGTGGTTATACACATGCTTAGCTCACAGCGTTTCACATGGCAGAGGTGGTAGCATGGAGACAGCAAACAGGATGGAGGATCACCTTGGAGGTGATGGGCTGGGCCTTGCAATACCCAGATGATCTTGACTTTTATGATGGGGCTAAGCAAATATAGGTGCTTCATGGGTTCACATCTCAATCTGTTAGTCTTACACTTGTTATCCGAACCAAACCAGGAGCATTGTCTTCCTTGTTGACATGCAGCCCCGGTGCCTTTTTCTCCCCTCTCATTATCACCGTTCTTAACTCAAGCATGTGGAACCCATTTTTGCCTCTTCCACTCCTCCTCTCCTCACCTCTTCTCCTCTGATTCAGGTTCTCTGTGCAGAATCACCCCGACCTCCTTTCTCTCCTTTCTGCTCTGCCTTGGTCCCCCTGTAATTCCCTCCCTTCTGCACTTTTATATTTTTTCCCTTTTGAAAACTCGGGGACGGGGACTACCAGGCTCTTGCCTTTGGAGTGAAAGTGAGGGGAAAGAGAGCGGAAAGGAAGGACAGGCAGAGGGGTAGTGGGGAGGAGGGAGTGTGCCTCATGAAAGAAAGGGGGGGAAGGATGAATGAGGGAGGGAAGAATGCAAGGCCAGCTGTGT
>CABFOS010022456.1:0-14330 GCA_900660315.1 Diretmoides pauciradiatus | reverse complement strand
TCTCTCTCGGATGTTTCTAGCTACTTTTTTTCTCTGTTCTGTTGTGATATGTTTCATTAAAGAACATCAAAAGTTAACGTGCCTCTCCTGCCTCTAGCCTACAGCAGCTGTCATCCAGGAGTTCATGACCATGATGGCCATCTGTCACACTGCAGTCCCTGAGCATATTGATGGCAAAATCACTTACCAGGCAGCATCTCCAGGTAAGCTATGCCTTGAACACAACAACTTTAGAACTGGTATAAAACTGCTTCTGGCTAACTGCTGCCCTAACACTTCTGTATGAGGTGTTCGCATTGACCAAAATGTGGAATTGTCATGTTAGTCCTAGTTTTGTCACAAATAAGTAAACCTGGCTTCTCAGGACCTCATTGTCAAGCCTAGATTACAGGAAACCTGGTAGCTGGTCTTTTGGTTTATAATTCTTTTTGTCAAGATATTTCATTTTCAGTTCAATTTCCTGTGTTCCTAATAGAGCACCAAACTACTGCCTCCGGATACCAATATGTCATAGGGATATTTATATAATCATACAGAACAGGAGGAAAATCTAAATCAATTATCCTTCCTGTACTAAAAACTGCATGGCTTAACTCACTTTGGTCATCTTGTTATACTTAATTTGGCTTAATTTGACCTACAGTAGTGAAGAGGTAAAAAAGGTTTCCAAAGCTTCATTTGCTCTACATTTGATCTGGTAGATTGGTTGAACCGCTCTTTAAGAGTCATTCCAGAATTTGTTTGATCATCTACCTTTTGGTTAGTTGTTGAAGAGTTTGACATTGAAACTAAGCATTTTCTGGAACTTATATCAAAATATAGGTCTATGTTACTTTAGTCATAACAAAGGTCACAATACCTATTACAGCCTCAAAATATGTTCTAAAACATATGTTTAGTGGCCTGTCAATATTCTATATCGAAATCTCACACAATGAACAGTGATTTGGCGATGCATCTTAAGTGCCATTTTGAAGTAGTTACCGTGTATCTGTCAGCCATCAGCCAGAATTGCATTCCGGCCCCAACCAATGCTCACTAATGACAGCGACTAGATTCTAGAATTATTCTAACATGTAAAGCCTGTGCTGTTGGCTTAATATTTGATCTAGAGATTTCTTGCTGTTGCTCTACACCTCTTTTGTCACAGAGATAAAGAAGCATCCTAATGAGATCAAAAATGTCTTGACTTCCTTTGTAATAATTATCAAACACCTTTTGATTATGTGAAAAGACTTTATTTAATAACGTAACAGTGCAGTGCTTCTTGTCTTTGTTTCACATTTACAGTATATATTCACATTCATACAGTATAAGAGATCAAATGAGAGGCTTTTTAGCCTGACTACTTAGAACAATAGAAAACATGCAGAAAGCTTTTTTTCAGCCTGCAGCATCCTCATGCATGTTGCAGTATAACCACAGCTTTCATTTGCTGCCCTCATTGTGAAAATATTTCTAGATGAATTTGTTTTATGTATGAAATAAAAATCTGGTTCTTAAATGTCAAACTTATAGTCTGTGTTGTCATTACTTGAGACAGCATAGTATGCCCACAGTTTGTGGTTTGTTTGTGTGTTCATTTGTAACTTTCTTTTTTCTCTTTTTGCTTCAAAGATGAAGGAGCTCTGGTGAGAGCAGCACAGAGCCTGGGCTTTGTGTTTACTGGTAGAACCCCAGACAAAGTCATTGTGGAAATGGTAAGATGAAACAAGAAAAGAGTAGATTAGGCTATTAAATTGATGAATGGATCAATTTATCTTTATTATGGGCAACAGGATGGCCTAGTATTTAGAGACTATCCCTTCATCAAAAAGTTGCAGTGACACTGACTTTAGACTACCAGCTCACTCAATGTTACTCTGGATAAGTGCATCAGCTGATTACCTAAAAAGTACTGAAATGTAATATACGCATGAAAGGCTTTCTCTGTCAAATCATATAACTGCACACAGCCTCACTTTGTCCCCACATGTCCGCTGTGGCCATGGCCTTGGGCCTTGCAGAAGAGGTACTCAAAAATGCTGACATTGTCCAACAAAAGGCCATTTCCTTTCACCCTACATTGGAAGAAGTCTTTCATGTGTTTCAGTGTCCACGACACACATCCCAACTATTTTATCCACACAGTCATAGTGTCTCTGCAATCTGCAAAATGTCACAAGGTCTATTATATTCTTCTTTTGTAGTCACATGGGCCAGTAATGGAAAATGGCTAACTTCACATCTGCTCTGATTATATTATGAGGCGGTGCGTTTGACTTCTTCAAAGCTAAGGTCACCCCGTCGTGTTGTTCCTTTAATTGGTTAACCTGATGATTGCGCTTGGGGAAGAGGCAGCAAGGCCAAAGCCATTTTCTAATTTTAACCTGAGAACATCTTGTCTCAGACTTTTGTCCAAGTTCTCAACCTTTATTAGGCCTTCTAAGCTCTCAGCGTCTAGTTAATCATTCTCTGTTGGACCTAGCGGTCTCTACAATTAAGGAAGCTAAATGATTCTTACCTTATTCTCCCGCCATCAGCTCAGTGCAGGCAACTGATAAACACAGTTAAAGTGCAATTAAGTCTGATTTGAGTATACTGACATGTCTGTCGTTGTTTGGTCTTAGCTTGGAAAAGAGGACATGTATGAGCTGCTTCATGTGCTGGAGTTCACAAGGTACTATTTTCATAAATGTATAGTTCTCATGATTATTGTGTGTACAACTGCAGCATATTTAGTGATTTAGAACATGTCCATACTGTTTTGCAGATATTACAATACACTGATTTGTGGTGATGGTGTTGTAGGTATACAAGAATGATTATATTTGCCTCAGAATCCTCAAGAGAATCATCTGCATTTTACTTTGCCATGATTTGCACTAATTATTGTGCAACCTAGGTGTGATATCTTGTTACACACCTATTTCATTTCTAATTCCAACAGACTGCTAGTTCAAAAAGCATGTGATAATTTGCTGTAATCGCTGTAACGCCTTGTCTTTATCTCTCCCTCTGTCTTGTGTTTTCTCTCTCAGTGCTAGGAAGAGGATGTCAGTCATCATGCGCACCCCATCTGGGAAGATCCGCCTGTACTGCAAAGGAGCCGTAAGTGTCTGTCTATCTCCATGGCAACGCATGACAGGTCATCACCATCATTACTCGCAGGGGTGTTGAATTCTCTCTTCCCCCTACAGCCTGCCTCTCTTGGCAGGGAATCATTTCAATCAGCAGCAGCAATGTTAGCAAGATTACCATATTTCATATTTCATTGATAATCTGTTGACTGCGATTGCCATGCATATGTTTCACCTACTACCTAATAGTCTTTAGGCTCATCAAACCATTCAGTGACCTTTCAAGCCCATGTGAGAAACCACTCCCAGCAGAATAGAAATGCTTTTTATTCAATAAGGGTGATGATCCAGATTGATGAATTCAATTGAGTTTACTTTGCCATATAAATGGTTATGTACTTAAGTACAAATGCTGGGGAAGTGCATCCCTGCTGCTTTGAATATCGTTATCATCTCCTTTATTATTTGTTTCTAGTTTCTGTATTTTCATTATGCAGCTTCAGTGAGTAGGTTTTGCTTTAGTAAAGTATATTGTCGGTATCACTGAAATGTTTTGATTATGATTATATCACATTAAAACATATGACCTAATGGACAAATGTAGCCTAATTTATCCATAGAAGATCCAGCCCCATTTTTTTGCACACTTTTGTATTCCCTTTAGATTGTTTTTTAACCACGTGACCATTTCAATCACACAGCAGTTCAAATGGTATTTGGCTATTGGCCAAATGTGAGGAAAAACAAAAATGATCAACTCATGGGGCTGGATGCAGGCTGACGTATCCATTTACTGTAGCCACACCTATGCACCCTTTTCTTTAAGTCCAGGGTGTTCATCTTTAGCCACTGATTTTTTCCCTTCAGGACACGGTGATCTATGACCGTCTGGCTGACAGCTCTAGGTACAAAGAGATCACACTGAAGCACCTGGAACAATTTGCTACTGAGGGTGAGTGGACAAACAGCGCCCCCAGTCTACCAAAAGTAAAACATCCTGTAGGATTTTTCTAATATCTATGCATCCTTTGTTTCATCTCTCCTCTAGTAATAAGCACTACTTTATCATCAGTTCGAATGGAAGCAAGGATTTTTTTTTCTCGTGCTTGTCCTCACGGGTCACTGTCAGAAGACCAGTTTTAATCTCAATATGAGAAGGATTAAGGAGTAGTAATGTATGACAATGGAGCTGGAAGAAACTGCATCATATGCTCTTCCTTTTGCTCTGTGTTCATACTGCCCCCTTGTGAGACACTAGCAAAATGATGTCATTGGCAATATTTGATATAGGTAGCATTTGGACAGAATGTGAAGAACTCACAGTAATTTGTAAAGGGGTGGATACAATATAATGATATGCACATATTGATATGAACAACAAACAATCATGTGCCTGTCGTGTAGGTCAAACAGCATCTATTAGCATCTGTATTTAACCTGCTTGGAGTACTAGATTGGTGGGGTTTAACGCATTAGGACAACTCAGGTAGTGTCAGGGAAGCTATTAAGTTGTCAATTATAGAAAAGTGTACTTACTGTAAGTAACTTTAAAATACTTGTTTATTTTATTGTTTAAAAAATCCAGTCAATGAATTAAGGACTTGAAAAAGTAAGTACGGTAAAGTAGAAATGATTACATTTGACCCAGGACTTCTGATATTCTCTCTGTCCAGGGCTGCGTACTCTGTGCTTTGCGGTGGCAGACATCAGTGAGTCATCCTATCAGCAGTGGCAAGAAGTCCACCACAGGGCCGGCACCTCCCTGCAGAACAGAGCCCTCAAACTGGAGGAGAGCTACGAACTGATAGAGAAGGTTTGCTATGTTTATGTTTGAGATGATATGGGTGGTAGACCCACAGAATGAGATAGATACATTGACAAAGAGGTAGGTTGATACTGTAGACAGACAGACAGACAGACAAACAAATGAACACCAGTCCAGATGAATATTTTGAATTGAAACATCAAACATATTTATGTTGGTATGAGTCCCTTCCTGCCTCCACTCACCACAACACCAACACCATGACCACCTGTTCTGTTCCTTGAACTCGTTCCCTAGCCCACTAGCTCTGCATCAGCCAAGAGACATTTCATCCTTCAATTAAATCAGCTTGGCAAGCGAGCTCATGAGCTGTTCGTTTACCTGGCTGCCAGCTGCCTTCACCTAATGTACACGGTTTCACACAAAGCATGTGTTTGATAGCCTTCAGTGCATCTGCAGCAGGATCAGACTGGCTTCCTCTATTTAAGCTGACGCCAGGACCTCCTGTCACTTAATCACACTCAGAAATCTTGAAAAAGTTTATATTTTGTGTGTGCGCGCGCATGTCTCATTCAAGCTATTACCAGGAAGTATAATCACTTCCCTGTGAGGAATGTGTATGTGGAAGCGCTAGTCAAACACAGGCAGCCACACTCGTAAATCAACTGCTGGCATGTCCTTCATGGCCCCTCAAGGCTGCCCAAAACAAATGGAGGCAATCAATCATTAAATAAACATAAAGATTTTCAGGGAGGAGAATGCAATGTGGTACATAGCTCAATGGGTACAGCATGGCACTAACACTGCCATGGTTTGGGGTTCAGTTCTCACTGGGGTCACCTATACTTACAAATGCATGTTTGTTTACTCTGAGATTTTTGTCATACCACAAGGTGGCATGATAGAGTTGCAGCGAAATTTGAAAGAAAGAGGCATTCTAAAGCTGGAAGAAAGCAATAATCTGCAGCTACTCCCTCACCTCATCTCCCAAACAATTTGCCCATACAAATTAGTTACAGTAGATGGTAGTATGCTGCCACATCTCTAAGAAAATAGGTCTAAATGGTGTAGAATAATATAGATAGTAAATGGTGAAGGATCCAGAACTTCCAAGATTCGCTTTACTTTCTTCACATTGCAACCAATATTGAGTAGAGTGGCTTTGAAACCGTAGGTGGGATGAAAGCTTTAAGTCGCTATTTTTGTATAATTATTTGATTATTCCTTTGACTCTTACAGTACAAACAAAATTACTAGAAATAAAATTTAATTGATATTGTTTTTCCTATAAATTTCTAAATAATACCATAAAAGGAATTGGCTTCCTTAAATCACTGCTCTGTAATGTAATGAGTTTACCCAAAGTTGAATTAAGAATGACCTACAACTGAAAATTAGATTCAGGGTGGGACATTAATGGAACACAGGCTTAGGGAGATTGGACCATTGGTCAACCTGTTAAGGGATGAGAACATCAGCAACAGAAAAATCACTCATATGTCCCTGTTGTTCGCAGGTTATAGGTTGTTGTTTTGCAGAGGTCCTGGGGTGGATTCATTTCGAACCCTGCATGTTGCGGTCACATAGTATGCTTAGACCATCAGGACACCCACATTCATACATTCTTTTATGAAATATCATTAATTTAATTGATGATGTAGCCAGGGTTGATTTTTGAAACCGTTTCAGGTGAGCATCCACATCCTCCTGTTTTAGCTGTATGCATTCTCCCATCATCTTTCACATTCACTTCCTATGGAATCAAACAGTCCTTGGTAGTTCCAAACAGTATGTTATGTTTGTATCATATGTTGTGTAAACATTTTACTATTACTTTATCTCCTCCAAAAAACTATCATACAGTACTGTATACTGTATATAATTTATTGTTTGTAATGTAATTGCTTACCATTTAACTTTAGAGCTGCTACAAGTTCTCATTTCCTTACTTTTGAGATAATACCAGTCGCTGGCTCAAGATACAGTAGTGTTTATTTAACACAAAATATCAGTTAAATGCTGGCTGTTGCTGGTAAATTAGTGCAGTTTTTCAGCCACTTTGGCAGAGAGCCTACTATGATTTGGAGGTCCTATTCTAACCTAGTTGACTGGTACAGTAAAACAGTAAGATTGGCTGGTGAATATTGAGTTGCACGAGCTACTGTGACTGATGTACCAAAAAAAACAGTAAGTTAATTTCCTGCCTTGCAATGTTGTCATCACCTACCAGATAAAATCTACAAGCATTTGGCTAGTGGCTAGTGTTATTTCCTCACCCTGGTGAGTGGGTTGAAATCCATATTCTTGTGGTTCTTTTACCATAAGAGTTTCACTGCTGTAAGAATGGAAAAATTCACACCAATCTTGCCTCATCAGACGTAGACATCTTCTTCCCCATGTATGGTTTTCCCTGTTCTGTTGTTCCATATAACTAGAGAGGATGGCGCTACAGACGTACAGGCAGCAGGGCTCAAGTCACAACTCCTTAGAGAGGGTTGACCGTTACTTTCCTTGCCTTACCTCTGCAGCTGCCTCTCATCTCCCTTCCATTCCTGGGTTCTGTCAAAGCTTTGGCCCACTGTGGGGCTTACGAGCCCACAGCCTGTACTAAAGACCCACTAGGCTTCCTGTGAAAAACACACCTATCAAGTGTTTGTGTGCGTGTGGGTGGGAATGTAAGAGACGGTGTCCACAGATGTACACGCACGTACACACACACACGCACATGCACTACTATACTGATCCTACTGATCCAAAACCTTTAGAGCCTTTGGTGACTTTGCTGGTTGATAAACAAGAGTAGCTGATGAGGGGAAAACATGACTGTGAGTGAGTGACATAGTACCGGCCCTCATATTTCTCTGACACATGACATTGTAAAGCCCTTCTCCTGTTGAGATCTCCACTTACTTACTTTTTTTTTAACCTCTTTTCTCTTTCTGTTGGGTGTAGAACCTGCAGCTCTTGGGCGCCACAGCGATAGAGGACAAGCTCCAGGATAAGGTGCCTGAGACTATTGAGACTCTGATGAAAGCCGACATCAAGATCTGGATCCTGACTGGGGACAAGCAGGAAACAGCCATCAATATTGGTAAGACTTACACCCGAACACATCAAAAGTGTGACACGGCCATCAGACGGCCAAGCTATCAGTGCTTCACTTTCGCTCCCATGTTAACTGGTGTCGGTGTTCATTTCGGCCGCACGACTCGCGGGCGTGAGACAATTATTTTGGGTTGGAATTTGAGGCGTGCGCCACGTGCATTTTCACAGAAATACTGCATTTTACCACACATATAGATGTTGTTCAATAAACTAATCAAAGTCTACTATTGTTATGAATCATTTCAATAGATATTACAGTATATGCGAATATGGCGCTTTATGTAAAAAGGGAGGCAATCAACATTGTGTGTTGAAGTTAAATCAAGTCCTATAATATTTCCCCCCACTTGATTGTGCTTTGTGGCTATTTTCACATGGGCTAATACATTGAGATATACAACAATGTCTTTTTTAAAGAGAGGTAAGATCTATGCAATCTCGGAACTCAGACTCAATCGGTCTGTCAACCGTCTGAGCCTCTGGGATCAACGGCCACTAGTTTTGGGTTATCCGGTCTAACCAGCGGATCCGAAGAACAACTTTCTCTTCCTGCCGGTCTTCATTTAGTTTTTAGTTTTTCATTTCATTTTTTTATATCAAACTTTTGCCATATCCTGTTGGCAAGCTAGCTAACACATAGTGTTTGTCAAGCAAATACGTTAAACAAAGCAATCACACTGAAAAACGGCCGGCGGATGCCCGGTCCCCAGAAGAGGAAGTCGTTATCTGCGGATTGTATTACAGCTTTGTTTAACGTATAGTCTGTAGTCAGGGAGTCCCATCAAAATTTCTGTATCATGACAGCTCTGCCAATGTACTTGGTCTTACACCAAATGGAAAGTCATAGGTGAGTCTGGTCTATAAGGAGGAAAAGTCTTTGCCAGCCTCTGACAAATAATCCAGTCAGCTTGGTGGTCATTCCTCATCCAGCAAGACAAACTACTGACAAGCAGAATGTTTCTTCATCAGATCTGTCTAGCAGAAGTTGCAGAATGCAACATGATGCACAAGCAGACTGTACTGACATGAAATAAAATAACATACGTCTGTGCTCAAGCAGGGCTCTCTCAAATATCTGGTTCCCCTCGGGGTTTCAGCCCTGCTGCTGTTATCAGAAAGCTGAAGGACAGACAGTGGTTGAACAGAGTAGTCCACCTTACTCTTCTTTAAAGGGTCTGGGCAATAATAGCGCTTAGATGTGGCTGAATTAGCGCAAATTGCTACAAGTCAACCTTGAAAACAGACAACTTGTTAAAAGAGAGTGCGGAAAAATAGATATTAAAAGCACCTCCGTTTGTGGCTACCTACCACTGTGGGCTGGCTGAATCAGCCCTTTGTGCCCACCTTGCCCAGATGTGAGGGGGCTCCTCAGAAGCACATGCTCACGGGAAGTATTTTTACAGGTCCGCTGCTTGACTGAGTTGCTCTGTAAAAGCGCCTCTCAATATTGACTTTGTTTTTTTACCATTTTCCTCATTGAAAGATGATCCCCATTGCCGGGGTTCATGGCACACATTTCACCACTCTGGACTGGTGAATTTAGCCAATCACATTTGGGTTTGTGATGGCTCAAACTACTCTTTGCACACCATATTGGGCAGAAATCAGTAAAAAAAAAAAAAAAGCTGAGTTTACTTGTTTAAATTTACTTAAGATGCTGAAACATTACAGGGTCAGTTTGGTCTGACCAGAGGCTTTAAATACTGTCAGTGTTTCAGTCTTGTCCCATTCCTGACCTACTGTGACATAACCACTCTGACACCATATGTGTGGCTGCCCTGATGCTCAGGGCAGGCCAGGGCCAGAACTCCATGAAAGCACACTGCTTGCTAGCTTGTTAGTAAACTCTGCTGAAGGCATCACAAATGAGGCACATAAACAGCACAGTGTTAATCTTGGCCAGAAGGTACGTCATCCCCTCCAACGCAGAGACATGAAAAGGTAAATACATCCCCTGATATGCCACACAAACATGAGCCCCATAATACCTACCTACCTGACCTATCTCACCATTATTATTCTCAGTTCCCCACTCTTCCCTCAATCCCTTCCTTCCTCCAAAACTCCTAGTCCCTGCTATCTGGCATCCATTTTGGGGGCCTTCTGCGCCCACAATTTGTATCTTTAATTGCTGCTCCCATTGGAACCTCTGAGATTACTGTGAGACATGAGTGTCGTTGTTACACATTCCCGAACTCCTTTGGGAGCAGTGTTTAGTTCCGCCTGAACTGGAAAAGGGCCAGGAATTTAACTTTCTCTGGTGAAATAAAAAAGGGCAGTTTGGCTGCAGTGAAATGAGCTTAAGGTAAACACATTAAGCGGAAGAGCTGTGGCAGGAATTGACAAGGGGGAAGGGGGCAGAGACAGTGTTGAGATGGAGACATTTTCCACACATTGGCAAATTTTTGGAAGTTGCACCGTAGCACTTAAGAAAACAATCTGCCAGACTGAGAACCCAACCCTGTTTGGTTTTGACTCAAGCTCTGGAGGTAAAAGCTGCTCATTTCCTCATACAAACCCCCTCTGTGTGTACCGCTTGGGTCTGTGAATACACGTTCATGTGTGCTTTGTGGAAAGTTTATCTCATTTTCACTCATAAAAAGAAGCAAATTGATGAATCCCGCAAATTCATGTGGTCTTGCCAAAGATGGCATTCTTTTCATACTGAAAAAGAATTAGGCTCATGATTTAGGTCTGGGTTCTCCCATGGGAGTCTCTATCTGCCACCTTGCTGGTGACCCTGAGTGTCTGTCCCAGCCAAGAGCCGAGGTGGACGATCCCCAGGGAGCCATGTTGGGCAACACAGAGGTGTAGCTGCTCAGTAAAACAGGAAATTGACAAACCCCTTTAAACTAAACTCATTAGTCATATCCCTAGGCATTGGTTGTAACATTATAATTAGTATCCCGTGCTGTGTTACTATATCCTGTAGTATGCTTTAATTGTTCTATGTTCTGTTTAATTGTTCATGTGTGGTTTTCTTTTGTTTTTTCTTTCTTTCTTTCTTTTAAACCTAAAGTTGTGTTTTGTGTTGTGTGTATGGGAGGCCAGTTGTCACTGAGAATCCAGCTAAGGTGGAGAGGAATACAATAAAATTAAACTACACGTTGATGCAGTGGAGACTGTCTTTGAGCAGTAATTTAATTCATTTCTATTCCATTTGTGAATAACTATAGTCATAAAAAAGCTGAAGGAAGCTGAAGGGGTGAAATAGGTTTGTTTGAACCTAATTGCTTTAAAGTACTGTGTGCTTAGATACATTATTACCATAATACATTGCATTGCATTTTGTTTTATTTCACCCCTTTGATTATACCCTAATCTCTCCCTGGGCATTATCTATCTATCTAATCTACTTATCTATGTCATCAATCTTAGGACATTCTTGCAAGCTACTGACCAAGAACATGGGCATGTTGGTGATCAACGAAGACACTCTAGATGTGAGTATTTAGCAGTTTACATACCCACAAGGTTTCAGACTCCCTTGCATACAGGAACACCAACCTAACCAACACCTTGCAGCTCACCATTGTTCCGTAAACCTGGTTTTTCGTATACAAAGGTGACTGAGGGGTCATGAGTTCACATACATGCCATTTTTCTTGAGGCTTTTGCTCCTTTTGCTCCTGTCACTCAATTTAATCCGAAATTTCAATCCATCCAAAATGCTTACTTCCAACACAAATACACTGACCCATTGATAATATAATCCATTTTGCATGACCAAGCTCAATGTGTGTCCACTAATCAGCATTATTGATTACTATTGTTCACTGAGAATTCACATGTTTCACAATGGTGAGTGGAGCGTTGAGTGACGCTGGTTGGTGCTGAGCACTAGGCCTGCAGCTTGTGTTTGCATAGCGCTTCATCTGTCAACAAGCTATCACATTAAGTGCCTTAGGAGCTCTCTGTCTCTCTTTCTCAGTCTTTCTTTCTCATTTTCTCTTTGTCTATCTTCTGTGACTCATGTAACAACTGTTGTCTGCTGCATTTACAGTGTGTGTGTCCATATCAGACGGCGAGCATAATATTTCTATAATGCTGGCACTCTGTTGTATTTTATGTGTCTGTATGGGAAACCCCATCCACCTGGTATTGTAAACAGATTAAAACTATTGCTTTAGAATTATTCTGAAATACTGTTTGACCCATGTCTTGTATTGGGGAAAGAAAGAAATATTGGCACATTCCTTGAGAACATCTTACCTCTAACATCATACCCTCTGCATGAAGAAAAATGGCCTGAAACTCAATGGAAGAGGCCATAGGGAACATTCCGCTCAGAATCACACACCCCAAATCTGCCTTTAACATATTTTTAAGACACCCAGCAGAGAAGTCTGTTGACCCCTGGCAGGAGAGCCTTGTCTGTTGTTTCTGGGATTGAAAGGGGCACTGCTCTTCCGACAGGAGAAAGCAAGGGAGAGTAGCCACAGATGGAGAAGGAACTCAAAGACTTGCTTGAGTGTGGTGACAAGGAAGTGGGAATGATGGGGAGATGGGGTGGGATGATGACAGACGACATTCACTCTGTCAGCCAGTCGTTAAGCGTGATGAATGGAGTGGTGGCAAAAATTTGTGGTTGGTGCATTCATAAAGCATGCCCTTTGAAATGTCGGCTCCTATTCTCCCGTGGTTGCACAGATGCTTATATAAGGCTATTTGTTAAAACACGAAGGGAGAAACTCTCCTCCATAGGCCTTCTTCAGCAACTGAATGTTGCTGAAGACTGAGGGGGCTCAACACAAGGCAAGGCGGCAATGCTGGTAATTGCGCTGGTAGTTGGTTATCAAAAGAGAGGAGAAAGTGGTAGACTGCTTGAAAGTACTCCAGTGCTATACTAAATCTTCCAATCTGAAATCCCCAAAACTCTGTGTGTGTGTGTGCGCGTGTATGCTTGCGTGCGTGCATATGTACTGTACCTCTAACCAAGGTCCAACCCCCCTCTCTGGGTGCCTCTAAGTCTGTATAAGACAGATGATGACATTATGCCCATACAAATGTCCAGATTCCTCATCATGAGTGTCACGTCCTGTTGGTTATATCACTCAAGAGCTATATCAACAATGGAGCTCAGTCTTTATGGGAAGCTCTTATGGATTTCTGAATGGACGCCACATACCCACTCCCAAACCAAACACTACCTAGTCACATAGGCTAAACTGGTCATTATAGCCATAACAAAGAGGCTTTAGGAGGAGACATGTAGAATAAAGCTAAAACTCCTCAGTGGAAATTAGGGGCGAAGTGGCCGCCCTACTTGAGGAAATGGCTGTAACAGTAAACTGTGCTTACCACAATAAGTGATGAATAGATTGTACTCCAAACACAGGGAATACTTCCTCATATATATTGTATACCAGCTTATCCTAAGTAAGTTCACACACACACACACACACACACACACACACACACACACACACATAATGATCACTGCTTTTTTGAGCATCTGTTTGACACATCCGGTGTGACATCAACCTTGCATGTATCATTGATGCAGTAGTCCAACTATGTATTGTACCCCAGATTAACACATTACTCCCACACATTCCCACAAAACCACTTATGATTACACACACCTCGCATTGGGACCACTCTACATACACCTGCCACACACTCCATTCCACTCAAGCTGTCCATTACAGCTCTGTATTTCTTGTTCCCCTTATATTTTAATATTTTTATTCTCTTAACCTATATGTGCAATGGCTTTGTTCAAACATGAAGATGAATTATTGATAGGTTTTTGATTCAGTTTGTCTTGAGTGTGGCACTTTTTATGGCACTTTTAATAGCGTTTACACCTTCTTGATAAGTAGAGTTACATCTCGTCTCGTCTCGTTGTCCTCCGCTTATCCGGGTCCGGGTCGCGGGGGCAGCATCTTCAGCATGGAAGCCCAGGAAGCCCTCTCCCCCGTCACTTCCACCAGCTCTTCCGGGGGAATCCCGAGGCGTTCCCAGGCCAGCCGAGAGATGTAATCCCTCCAGCGTGTCCTGGGTCGACCCCGAGGTCTCCTCTCGGTTGGACATGCCCGAAACACCTCCCCAGGGAGGCGTCCGGGAGGCATCCTAACCAGATGCCATAACCACCTCAGCTGGCTCCTCTCGATGTGGAGGAGCAGCGGTTCTACTCTTGAGTCCCTCCCGGATGTCCGAGCTCCTCACCCTATCTCTAAGGCTGAGCCCGGCCACCCTGCGAAGGAAACTCATTTCAGCCGCTTGTATTCGCGATCTCGTTCTTTCAGTCACTACCCAAAGCTCATGACCATAGGTGAGGGTAGTGACCGAAAGAACGAGATCGCGAATACAAGCGGCTGAAATGAGTTTCCTTCGCAGGGTGGCCGGGCTCAGCCTTAGAGATAGGGTGAGGAGCTCGGACATCCGGGAGGGACTCA